>JAOVVF010043159.1:0-19869 GCA_028565595.1 Duopalatinus emarginatus
GCTCAGTTGACAAGATATACCAACTGTGACCTTACAACATTTTGTCAATAAATTAAATTGGAACATTGAAAAGTAGTTCTTAATTACTTTACATTTTTGTTGAAACATAATTTAAATAAAAATAAAATAAATAACAAATAATGATATATATGATATTTTGTCAAATATTTTTTTATTTAAATATTTTTTTCTACAGTTTAGTCTTGAGAAAATAGATCATTTATGTGAACTAATTATTTCAAGTAAAGATTAATGTTAAATTAATATGTCTACTGCATCCAGTTAAGAGTCTACGTTAAAACAATCTGACTTCTTTAGTTTCTCCTTGTGTTAAAACTTAACAGGTTTCCACATCAACTAATTTGGGATAAAACTGATAAGCACTGCTTGATTAAATGCTCTATAATCTTTTCGCATATTATAGATGTATTCAGAACCCAGACCTCTTTGTGGTTTAGATATTAAAAACAGTTTTAAAAGTGGAGTAATGTGCTATTTTTCCTAGTTTTGGTTAGAACATTTGCAGCAGCGTAATGATTTGCATGGTAATGGTCATTTTAGTCAGTCAAAGCTCGGTCATGAAGCTACAGAAACAGCGCAGAGTGAAGTAATATTTTATGCTAAATGTGGGGGGTCCAAACGAGTAATTATGAAGTGTGAAGGGGACATTGCCTCTTCAGATTAAATGCCTGCGACGCCCATGTATATAGCACTAGATGATTTAGCAGCGGGCCGTCTAATAAAACTGTTACCTCACATAAACAAACTGATTGTATTTTTTTCGTCCTCTTTATCCTAAAGTTTATCAATAAACAGAACTGTGGTATAATCACAATAATACACTCGAGGGTCGTGTTATATCGTGATACACTGGCACTGGTGTGCTGCAGTCGTAGGCACGAGGTCGCAGGCAGAATGCCGAAGATCAGTATTTATATCTTACGATATAGCACTCCCTCTTGTGTATTATTGCTTCATTTAAGCATTTCACTTTTTAGAGGAGCGAGTTTGGTGTTATAATAAAGTGTTCTGGTAAAAGGCAGCAGACAGACTCATGTCCTCTAATTTTGCTTTTCAACATTTTATTGATTGCACACACACATGAACAGTGTCATGCTTGCTCCGTAGGGCTCTCTCTCCCATGTCTGCGGTCCTTTTTTTCCCCTTTTCACTGTTGTACTTGCACACTTGCATCAACAGCTTACGGCACAAGGTGATTCTCCCCCTACACTAACCGTGACAAACTCCAGTCTGCTACATCAGTTTGTACCAGAAAAATGAGACAGAAGTTTCTTACGGGAGCATGTAAGAGGAGTTCATCAAAGAGAGCAGTTTTTTACCTAGATGAAGCAGTGCTCCTTTTACTGGACCAGCTCTGGTAATCCTGTTTTAATGAGATCAGTCAGGGCGCTGTTGTTATCCAAATAATTAGGTACAAACCTATGATAATAGGCAGCCAGTCCCAAGAACTGTCTCACCTCCTTTTTGGTCTTGGGTCTTAGGCAGGCTGCCCTCCTTTTATTCCTTCTCTCTATCACTGCAACAAACAATACCAGTTAGACAGTTGACCACATATTATATGGTTGGCTGGACAATTCCTGTTGTTCTGTATTCATTTGTCTCAATGCGATAACAGTGATTGTACCTGTATTTGTGTTTACCTGTTTTATAGTGAAGAAAGTCCAGATCTTACCACCCCTAAGCAGAGAAGAGTGTCTACAATGTAAGTGGCTCTTCCATACACATAACCAGAGAAATGCATCATTCAGAGATCACGTTTTAATCCTGACAATACCACCTATGACAGGAAGTTTAGAGAGACTCGCTAAGAGTGCACTAACACTAGGTCTGGTTGCCCGGTACTGTAAACATTCACGATTGTACCCACTCCCTCGCTGTTCTGTGCTTACACTGCACATTTATAGTTTGGGACCAAGTGAGCTTATGTCATCACAATGTGAATTATTGTGTTAAAGAATGGCATGAGAAGGGTGCGAGCAACTGCTAAAAACACTATATTTCAATTAGGCCTGGACAATAATTCAATATCGTTATTTACGTAATGCCGATATAATTTTTGCTGTATTTTAATATGTATTATTTAGCTAAACACAATAGATAGGCTAGGACAGGTGCAGCATGGCACATTGTACATGCAGAATGAGTGCACCACAGGCAGTTGAGAAGGAGTTCGGCAACTATCACATGTCACCACATGCTGAAAATGACTCAAATACTCTGCAATTTTGAAATGTCCATCAAAACAACTTCCCCAGAGTAAGCCTACTGACAAAACTGACAAAAGCAGTGGGTGCTGCCGTGGGCCTCGTCCCACAACACTAACAGGTGCACAGTGTCACAGTCAGAGCAGAGAGCAGACACACACTGCTCCAGCTCCACATCAACACTGCAAACCACATGCGCATCCCCAAATCCACCACCACTGATCCCGCTGATTTTGTAAATACTGTATAAATGCATCTTCGGGTAAAAGGCTCTGCTATTTAATACGGTAACATTTAACAACACAGGACAAAACTGATTCATTTAGTTTACGCAAGAATGATTTCTGTATTGTGGGTCTAGACAAAGAATTAAAGTCATGAAGTTATTTTGACGGCCTGTTTTATTTAAGCCAGATCATGTAGATTAGATTGCAGTTCTTGCCAGAAACCTATAAAGTGTTAAAAACTGCAGGGTTTACCATAGGTTGTAATCAACCCTCAAGCACGTCCCTGCAGCTACATGTGTAATTATTCTTGCACTTTTTATGTTCTTTATCTTGGCTGAAGCAATTTTGTTTTAATCTGTTTTATTCTTTACCAAATAATAAGAAACGTAGCCTTTATTTATACTGATAAAGCCTAGAGGTTAATGTTTGATGGGGACGTCATGTTCTTAGTTTGTGTATAAAGGCTATATGCAAATAAAAGGTCAACATTGATTTATTTGGACAATTTTTATTTCTGAAGTATTATATAGTTTTTGTAGGAGGAAGTTTCTAAGACTTCCGTTAAATTTTCAGACATTAGTGGGAACAGACTTCAATTGTAGGGATTCATGTTCAGTTTTTTCTGAGACCTTGAAATTATTTATATTGATATCTAAATCATATTGTATTGACTGAAATTAAGGAATATATCACAATATAAATTTTGGCCATATGGTCCAGCACTAATTTCAATATATATTTTCATTTCATTCTGTATTTCAAGAAAAATGTTATGTTTGTAATGTGATAAAGTGGCACAGTCATGTTAGAATAGAAAAGCGTCTACCTTAAACTGTTTCCACAAGGATGGAAAAAATGTTTTTTAAGCATTAAGACACAATTTCATCCATCAGACTGCCAGATAGAGAAGCAAGATTCGTCACTCCGCAGGATGCATTTCCACTGCACAAGAGTCAAGTGGTGGTGTACTTTAAACTACTTCATCTGTTGCCTGGCATTGTGCTTAATGATATAAGGCTTGTATGCCACTGCCCAGCAGAAATCCATACCATGAAGCTCCTGGTTAATGCCAGAGGGGTTTTATGCACTATGCACCTCAGCATTTAGTGACCCGACTCTATAACCTTACATGCTTTGTCACCTAGTCACTTAGTTGCTGTGGTTCCTAAATGCTTCTAGTTTTCAATAATGCCACAGTTAAGTGTGGAATATCTAGGAAAGAAGAAATTTCACCAACTGATTTGTTGCAATAGTGACATCTTATTACAGTACCATGCTCAAATTCAGTGAGCTTTTAAATCTTATTCAGTCAGAAATGTTTGTTAAGGCAGACTGCGTGACCAGGTCCCTGATTTTATACAACTGTGGCAATGGGAATGATTAACGTGGAGTGTGACAATACTACATATAGTTAATTTTGAGAATAAAGTTGCAATATTATAAGAATAAAGTCATTGTTATTATTAATAATATTTAACACTATTATTAATAATATTATTAATATTATGAGTCAATAAAGTCATAAGTATGTTATGCACAAAGTCATGCAGTATAATATTTGTAATGTAAGAACAAAGTTGCAATATTATGAGAAGTTACCTGAATTATATGAAATTATTACCTAAAAAACCTAGGTTTCAGCTTCCGGTGGGGAAAGTGACAAAGCAGCATTCTGACTAAATTATAAAGAGCATACAGAAACATTCTTAAGTAAACATTTACTGAATGAGAACATTGTACCTCTTACTTTATAATATACATGTCATCGTGATACAGACTAAAGTTTGCTGATTCAGTGGGGTACATTGATTAATGCATTTTTTTAAGGGTTGGGCAGTCTGGGTAGGTTTCATAATGGGTTCTAGGGGTAGGTATTAAAAAAATAATTGGCTGTGCTTTCAGGGTGGGAGAAGAATACTATGTATCACCTATCAATCACAGTGACTGTAGACAATCATAAAAAGTTGCACAAACAGCAGTTCAAAAATACGCAGTCAGCTGGCTTTGTGTGCCTTAGCAAACCCCCAACCCTCCAAAAAAAATTTTTTTTTTTTAATATTTTGCAGACAAACACAATTTCAATTATATTTCTCTTATCATCAGATTCCTGTCAGCTCACACTGGATCCCAACACAGCACATGCAGACCTCAAACTGTCCAAAACAAACATGGTGGCAACTAACACTGGAGAACAGTCATGTGTTTATTATGCTGATAGATATTTTGGTAATCCCTGTCCAGAAAGGTATGAACCCCCAGAAAGCTTTAACTGTTATTCCCAGGTGTTGTGTAAAGAGAGTGTGTGTGAACCCTGTTACTGGGAGGTGGAATGGAGTGGGAGTAATGGTGTTTCTATAGCTGTTTCATATAAGAACATCAGCAGAAAGGGAACTGGTTATGAGTGTGTTTTTGGGTGCAATAATAAATCCTGGAATTTGCTGTGCAGCTCATCTGGATACGCATTCTTACACAAAAACCAAGAAACTAACATCCCCATAAATCCCACCTCCTCTAGGATAGGAGTGTTTGTGGATCACAAGGCAGGAATTCTGTCTTTCTACAGCATCTCTGACAAAATGAAGCTCCTTCACAGAGTTCATACCAAATTTACTAAGCCTCTTTACCCCGGGTTTACAGTAAATTACAATTCAACTGTTAAACTGTGTAATGTAGAGTAGATACTTTTGGAATATTAAACATGCATAGTACAAAAGTGAGTAAGCCAGCTATGTGCTACCTATGTGTGTATATACAGCAGTCTAAGAAAACAGTGTTTAAAACTTAATAGTAATGAAATGTATATTCCAAACATGTTTATACCTCCCACAGTATTCGATGTAAACAGGTATCAAAATTGTTTTCCTCTCTTTGTCTTTGCATTGCTTAATATGCAGTAAATATACTGACATTACAGGAAAACCATAGTATTATTTACTATTTCTATCATGATAAATGAAATCGATGATTAAGTAATAGTCAACTGTTCTGGATTTTTAAATTTGTCTGTATGCCTTTGACCTTCTAAGGTTTAAATCTGCTATGATATAAATGCATAAATCATGCTGCACAATATACCAGGATTGACAGATTTCCTTAAGTAATGCTCTCTTAGATGTGATCTTAGTGTCTGCTGAAATGTAATTTACTGTAACCAATAAACATTACTATAATATTAATGGCTTATCATTGAAAAACAGATTTCACTGTCTTGAAATTATTTTATAAATAAAAATAGTGTTAATAAATAGTGTTTTGCCTCTTTTGGTTTTAAAAACATTTGAGAAACTTTGAGATCTGCTGTTCATCAGTACTGAGACAAATACAAGTCACACTCTAGTCAGGCATTAAGGAGAGCAAGGATGAGAAATGTATGTACAAGATTATGTCATTATTTTAAGTACTGGACTATAAGGTTTGCATTTCAATCTTTCATGACAATTACCATTTGCCATTTCAACAGATAATCTCACAATGGTTCATGGATATACAGATATAATTAGGTCCTTGGTCTGAATATAGAAATACTTGTGCTTAATTCGTGAATCAACTACTGCTGTAAGATGTCCAAGACATTTTGAAACTGGCCTATCGTATACAGGATTAAGTAAAACAAAGTTAAAGCAGTTAAAATCTGCTTTGCCTTTGTGAAATACTGTCCAAATGTGTAGTACATATCTCCATTTCCTACATCACAAACAATGAAAGTTTTGATGAAGAACATGCTATCATCATCTAGTGTAACAGAGTAAGAGTTTCTCTTATATCCCCGGATGTAACTCTGTGCAAGAAAAATTCCACCATTGACAACATGGTAAAATAGTTGTAGTAACTAACTGAAGCTCTCTGCAGTGTATCAGATACACTATGCAAAGCTTAAAAGTCTTCCTGGCTCATTAAGCATTTCTTTGGTCTGCTAAGAGCAGTCACATCATTACAGCACATCACATTGAGCAAGGGCTTTTTGGGACTGATTGAAATAAACCTCTATGCACAAAAGATCCTGTTTTCATTAGCTTTTCCCCAAAGAGTGGTAGAGCTTTTTGCACCCAAACGCTACTAATGATTTGATGGGCTACACCTTGTGTAATTTTGACCATTTTTAACAGTTGAGAAATGTAGGCCCCAAACACAAAGGCTGGATGTTTCCACAGGGGACCCTAATTTCTCACACTTCTTTGTAAATGCAAACAGAAATGTATGTTGTAGGTCATGTTGGCAGGATTTTCAATTTCTGCAACAAATTGAGTCAGTAACTTATAAGATTCTTGGAGACGATGGATATTTATTTCCTCCCCAAGTAAAAGAAAAATGCCTTTTACCAGTTTTGACCAGTGTGTCGTATATTTCTCACACAGCTCCCCATTTAACACACGTATACTATAGTATTGGAGCCATGAATACCACTCATGCAGTTTCCAGTATTTCCTCTTAGTTACTGAACTACATGAGAACAATTATATGGAGACCTAATGTCACAAAGTTTCTTGTCAATTTCATGTGTAGAACTCCCAATATTTCATGGTTCATGACTCTTCTCAGAGTTTAACCACAGGGCAGCAAAACTCCTAGCAACACATGGTTGATTGCCCTTTACAACCATTACATGCTTATGCTTGTTTGACTTTCAGTGAAATTGTCAGTTTGGGCCTGGCTTCTAGGGTGACATGAAGACTACAGTTTTCCCAAACATAGTGAGCTTGTATATGTTTTCTGGCATCTCCAAAAAGTTTATAAATCAGGTATTTGGATGTGTCCACTGAATGATTAACACTAACAAGATTAACTCTTTTGCCTAACATCCTGTATACTTATTTGTAAGTCCATGTTTTGTTTTTAGTGCAAGAGGAAGTAGTTCAAATTGTTCTTTCATTTGCTGAGTACCGGAAACTTCTTTTGTGTCCCCAGTTTCATTCAAAGCTTCATGTGCACTGTTCACTTAAGGAATGTCAGCTGCTCTCTATATGACATTGCTTCCAGCCTTGGTGTTGAGTAGTTCCTGGTTACAGTGCTTTCCTGAAGAAACCATGCAAAAGATGCAGAAGGTACATTATCCATCACATTTACATAATTTGGCCAGGAATTGTACTGGTGCAGAAAGCCTTATTGGTGGAAAAACCTTAAATGCCCTTCAGAGTTGTTTCTTTAAATCTCTGAAAAATAAATATTTCAGATTTCACAATGTGTACCCGAAAACAACTTTAAAAGTAGTGTTTTTAATGGTTATTTTTCTGTGACATCTTCTACTGTCTGTTGTCTTTCACAGACAACAGAGTGATTATATGTTGAGAGATAAACTATAATTTTTTTGAGTCACTGTAAGTGTTAGACCATTAAGAAATTTGTAGTAAGTGACAATTAAAGTTATACTTGAAAATTAATAAACAGGAGTTTAAAATAACAGGAAATAGATATAGACCGGTCTGATTAAATAGGTTTAATGACAAGGTTTAATAACATCTTAATATTAAACACGTGTTAGAAAATTTGGCAGCGCTGTTGTCTAAAATATGTATATAGCTATAGTACATATAGTACATATAGTATATGTGTATAGCTATAGTACCGTATGTTTATATGTGACCTAGAATAAATCAAGAGGTTAAAATGAACTACTATAAAACTACTACTATAAAACGTCTGGAAACGTCTATAAAACACTGGAAATGTAAGTATGGGGTAATGAAATGTAATGAAATTGCACCTAATAATGAATTTGTCTTAGCAGGCACTGAGATGCCCAGATCTGTAATGCACGTGTGACAGAGAGAGAGAGAGAGAGAGAGAGAGAGAGAGAGAGAGAGAGAGAGAGAGAAGCCTCACTGTGTCACATAATGGCACTCTGACACACACCCCTCTCTTTTAGAAAATGAGCACACAACCGCACATGCCTTTTAGGTAATATACACCCTCACACGCACCCATACACACATACACACACAAAACTCACACACGCACAATTATCTTCTGGCGTCATCTAATGCGTCTAAATGGAGTCACATCTAATGCAGAACTGAAACACTGTATGAGAAGGTGGAACAAGAATCCATATCAGAATCCATATCAACAGGCCCAACAGTATCTGAAACCACTACCTATTTACTGGACGTGTGAATAAGTTAGACAGAAGTCACAACTGTCCACAGTCGGGAGTGGCAGCGCAAGATATGTTTTGAAGGTGCCCAGAGAACCCGAAGGTGGAGCACTTGCAGTTGGCAACTTCCACCTCACCTGTGGGAGAGCCCAACGTGCAAGTGTCAATCAGCTGCAACTTCCTTTTCTGGCTGATACAGGAGCTCATTCCCATTCAGTAGTTAGCCCTGAAGGAGCACATCTCCCCCTGTCCAATAAAAAGATCAGAACACAAGGGGTTCTCTGAAAAAACACAAATATTGACATTCACTTCTATTAGAGCTGACCACTGACACCCCAAAAGTTAAACCTGCTATATTATATTTAGAATCTACCCCTATGGTGCCAGAACCGCACACATTGCTTTTTAACATACCACCAGATACGAACTTTTACACAACTATGGATTCATGCAGTGCATTTTTTTTGTGTGCTGATAAATGAACGATCAAGGTATTTATTTGCCTTTAAGTATGAGGGAAAGCAGAACACTTTAGCACAGTAGACAAAGAGTTCACTTTCACTTACACTAGGTTACCACAAGGTTATTATGAGAGTCCGTCAATCTTTAATAAAGTAGTAGCTTCAGACTTAAATGATACTGATGTAAATAGTACAGTCTTACAATATGTGGATGATAATTACTCGTGACTTTGCTTTAAAAACAGTTCCATTGAGAAGATTGATGCACAGTGCAGGGCAACACAATTTAAAAGGAAAGTTAGTATGGGATGGGGATGCAGATCAAGCATTTCGAAGAGATTAAGATTGACATATGTACAGTCCCTGCATTAGCAAATCGAGATTTTTCCAAACCATTTCAACGATTTGTCTCTATAAGAAAATAGTATGCCACAGCAGTGTTAGCTCAGAACAATCACAGTCAAAAGTCAACCCATTGAATTTTTTTAGCAACCAGTTTGATAGTACAGAGCAGGCAATGCCACAATGTTATCAAGGGTTAGCAGCAGCAGTTTATGCATATGAGAAAGCCACCTCAATTACAATAGGTCATAAGGTCGATCAGTTCAACAGTAATGCTCTTCATATATTACCAACATCAAATACTTTTGTTCTGCCAGAAGAACTGGTTAGGGTGTTATTTTTATTAGCCCCAGAGTTAACAATTCACAGATGTACCAAATGTAATCTAGAATAAAGATTAACAGCTCCTGATGCGGGTACACCTTATGACTGTGTGCTCCTAACAACAAAAGGGATTGCAGATCAAGAGCTGTTTATGTGAGAACATTCCACAGAGCCTGGCACGAACCAAGTCGTGAACCTCTAAAAGTTGTTCTAGCTACACCAGCAGCGGTTAAACAACATGTGTGGTACCATTTAAATCATTGCTCCAGAGCTCCAGATTTGTTAAGACCGATGGTTCCTCAGACCAATCCATTGAGACTCTCCAGCCACCTAAAGTACCACCGGTAACTGATGCTCCAGAACCAACTCAATCATCAACCAGTTCATCTTAACCAGCTCAGCTTAACCCACAGCTGATACCAGATGATGCTATGGTGTGAGTTCCTGACCTGTCACTCATAGTATGACTTGTCAATCACATCATTCATCTGAAGAATATGACTCACATTTATCTTTTTACTTTCTTTAATCACAGACAACCTTTTGAATTTCATTTTATTTCTTTGTTTATTTCTTGAAGATGCAGAGACAAGAGTCTTGCAAGGGCTGGTAAACAGTCACCCAGACCCAAACATGTCAGGACACTTAGGGACATGAGCTAAGCGCTGTCCTCTAACTTGTCAATGCCGGAAAATGAACACAGTTTTCTTTATTTTATTTTACTTTATTTCCATTTTTTGACATTTATATAATTAATTTAATAATTCTATGATTTACTTTGTTGTTTATTTGACCATTTGTTACATATCTCTTTGTACCTTTATATTCTTGGTTTGTTAAGTAGCTTGTAATACACCTGAATAATCGTTTGTCTTCCAGGCAGGGTGTTTTGTGTGCTGAAAGTTTGGCCATTCAAATCATAATCATTAACTTTTATACCTATATTGGCTTTATACAGCCTGTGTTATTTAATCCCAGTATACAGTAATTCCTTGCCTGAAGGGGGAAATGAGGGAAGATTTTTTTATTTATAAATTTTTTAAATAATATTATATTAATTATATTAATTACATGCTTTGATGTTTAAAGATTAAGGATCGGTTCATGGTATAGTTTTCGGTATTTGATTTTCATTTTTAAATACATTTATTTAGGATCACTATAACACTAATACTCACTATATACTGTAAATATAATACAGGTCACAATACTAATAATAACACAGGAATATTTATTTATTTACTACATTATGTAAAAATTAAAGTAGAAGTGATTTTGAACTACCCAAATTTAAATTATCTGTCATCATGGGAGACACCAGCTAGACACCAGCTACATCAACAGTTTGTGACATCAAGTCACAAAAGGGGGGAAATGATGGAATTAAATAAATAAACGTTAAAATAATAATGATGAATATTTTCTTCTAAGATCTGACCAGAGAATACCAGAATATTGCAGGTACCAGGAGTTGAGAAAGAAGCTTTAATTTAGAAGATTAATAAGGAGGGGTCTGGGTCAAAAAAATAGTCACTGAAACAAGAGACAAAGAACAGAATGTCCATAGAAAATTTATTAAGAGACTCAATTAAATTTCCTCCTGTTTACACATTGTAGAAAGCACAGGCATGTGAAAGGTTATCATGACATGTCTGATCTATAGTAGCAGAAAAATAAAATGTGGTGGACCTTGAGCGACTCCTGCTGGTGTTTCAGCCAAAGATGAAGTTCTGGACATCCTGAATTGTCTTTTTGAAAGGTTTATGATTCTGTGCTCTTTTTTTAAAACCCTGTTTTGAATATTACCTAGTATTTGTTATTTGCTGATTGCCAATTGAATTTTTATTTTAATTTTTGGAGCATTAAGCTAACACAATGTACTCTGCACAGGACATTCTATTTTAAGAATATTGTACGGAGGTCCACGTATCCAGATCTTCCTGAATATTACTCAAAACCGCAAGATAACTGTTCTGCCATGCAGTTTTTTGAAGAGAAGTGTTATATTCTTAAACTTTTAGATTTCTTTATAGCAGGATTGGCTATCATGTGAAAGACCTGAGTTTGATTCCTGCTAAAACAACATCCCTATCGGGTAAACTCCAAACCTGAAATCATGCATAAGGAAGTGGAGTATTTGCTAAAACATGGCTTGGCTATTCCGAGTAAGAGTCCATGGAGTTTTCCATGTGTGCTAGTTCCGAAACCGGATGGTACTTTCAGGCTTTGTACTAATTATCGAAAGCTGAATGCCATAACTATGAGTGACTCATACCCTCTACTCCAAATCGGTGATTGTATTGACACTATTGGTAACGCATGTTTTATCACTAGGCTTGATCTCTTAAAAGGATACTGGCAGGTTCCTTTAACGTCCAGGGCCTCCGAACTGTCAGCATTTGTTACTACCTATGCATTCCTACAATATACAGTAATGCCTTTTGGGCTGAAAAATGCTCCAGCAACTTTTCAAAGGCTTGTTAATGATGGTAAAATTAAAGCCATAATTAACTTTCCACCACCCTTTGGGAATTGCGAAGATTCCTAAGCCTGGTGGGGTATTGTAGAGGTTTTGTAAGAATTTATCTGTAGTTGCTGAACCTCTAACTGCTCAGCTGAACCCATCTACACCCTTTAGATGGCCAGTTAAATGCCAGTTAGCTTTTGATAATGTCAAGGCACTTTTTTTTTTGCTCGGCTCCTGTGTTAGCTGCTCCTAATTTTAAAACCTTTTAAGCTGGAGGTTGATGCAAGTGGAGTGGGGGCTGGAGCAGTGTTGTTGCAGGAGGATGAAGTGGGGATTGAACATTCTGTGTGCTACTACTCAAGGAAATTTAAACAGTATCAGGTAAAATACTCTGCTATTGAGCGAGAAGCATTAGCATTACTTCTATCCCTCCAACACTTTAAGATGTATGTTGGTTCAAGCTCTGTACCTGTGATTGTGTTCACTAATCATAACCCACTTGTGTTTCTGTCGAGGATGTACAATCAGAATCAACGAATAATGAGATGGTTTCTGCTCATACAAGAGTACAACTTGGAGGTTACATCAAATGAGTCAATTAATAAAGAGACTTGTTACAAAAATGATACAGGATAGGACCATACAGCCATAGTAAATCATAATACGTTTACTTTTGATAATTAAGTACATTTGAAGGTACCAAAAAGTTTTGTACTTTTACTCAAGTGAAAATCTAAAAGAGGACTTTTACTGGAGTCATATTTTACCTTGGGTATCTGTACTTTTACTCCACTACATGATTTGAGTACTTCGTCCACCACTGGTTATATGTTGTTGTCACACTCCCCTCTACTCTGTTAACTTTCTCTTGAATGTTTTGTCTAATGGTTACTTGTTTCTTGTTTCAGGGGTTTGGGCAGATAAGCACGAGCGCGCTCATACATTGCGCACAGATAGTTAGCCACTTGTATAGACACCCTAGGTAAGTTGCCGGGGCTACCCCATGTATTTTTGTTAGTTATGGAAGTTTGGAGTGGTTACTGTTTTTGTTTCCCGTTTTGATTTCCAGTTGGTTGTGGGGGAAGGTAACTGAGAATAGGGAAGAATGTTTTGTTTTGTTCAGCTCTTTCCTTTTAGCACTGCCATGTCCAGTTCCTTGTGTGTGTAAACATGTAAACCGCTGTTCATGTATCACATTGTCTGTTTGTGTGTTAGTCTATGTATCGTATGACTCAGAACTCTCCAGTAAAGCTGTCGATTTATTTACACATTTTGAGTGTTGAGCCTCTTCTTTCAGTCTACATACCCGTTAGACAGCCATTAAAACCCACTGCTTCTACCTAGACACACCTAAAAACCCCACACACTGTCAATCTCTGCAGGGCACCCAGCAGGGGTCATAACAGTAAACAAATATTGGATCAAGTACGATCTTTCATTTAAAAAATTAAGCAGATAATTAAAAGCTTTGAATCCAGATAAACATTTAAATTGTCACAAATACAGGGCTACATAACGAAATCTTCAAGCCCTATACAGAGATGATCTTTATGGTGTCATTCGATAGTCTTGTACTTCCATTTTGTCCTTTTAATATTAGGAATAAAAATTGGTGAGACAGTTTGTGATGAAGCATGACTCAGCAAACGTTTGGATGACACACTTCATGGGTAGTGTCGGGCGAATGGCCTTGGGACTGAAAAGGTGGGAAAACACAAAGGACCTTCTTTCCGTAACTTTTATTTACACTCCAACACTCACAGCATTATACATATTTACAAATGCACTTACTTTGTCGAAAACAAAATGCCAAATGACAAACACTATAAACAAATAACATAGATCAGTGACTGCAAAGTCATGTCTTCCTCTCAGTTTACTCATCTGAGTAAAACAAGAGCACTAAATATATGTACATATAAGTTATATACAACAGTAATTCTTTTACATCTTCTCCATGTGCTATTCACATTCATCACCATGACTTCACCAAGTATTCTTCCTTAATTTACAGTTCACACTTAGTAACAGATTTGTATCTTTTACAGGTTGTCTCTACCTCCCTTCTACCAAGGCTGGACTCAGCCAGCTACATAAAACTCTTCAGTGTTCACATAATACTCTTTTAAAACATAAAGTATGGGTGATCAGTCCACAGGTAAGTACATACCTGATAATCTTTGGTCATGATGTGTAAAAGGTATCTTATATTATCACACTGTTATTCTAGTGTTAGAGAGAAATGGTGACTGGGAAAAGTTTAATCTCAAAGCTTCAATCTGCCATAATTATTAGATTATTTTCTGCTCATGTTATTAGACTTCTACCTGAGGTATATTGCAGAAATCTTTGTAGGGTTTGCTCAGTTTTCCGTTCTTCTGTGTAGAAACATGCAGTGTATCAGTGGAAGAAAGTGCATAATTTACCTGAGAAATAAATCGCGATCCCATTTGTTTTAAATTATTTATTATATGTTACTATTGTCAACACCATTTATTGTGTAATTGTTAGTGGACAATCAGTTTATATTTCTAAGTATAATTACAGATGACACCAAATCTTTAATGAAATAAGAACAACAAAAATATTATTTGCATCATTTATTTATTGTCTTTTTTTTGCATTTCTCTAATAGTGATTAATGATATTAGTGCTTTTAATAGTGAAGTGAAGAAACATTTTTCCACATTGAATCATGGTGAGTAAATCATAGTTAGATGCACTGGGGAGCATTTAAGTTAATGCTCTTGGTGCAGACAGAAGGATAGTTATTAGCACATGAAATGTCATTCCAGTCCTTTGCGCCTTTAGACAGAAAAGAAATATTGAGTTATACATGTCATGACATCTACATTACCAAAGCAAAGTATTAAAAGATTTATTTTAGCTACATAAGAGCCTTCTACTTACTAGTGAATTTACTAGGCCAGTTCATATGCACACAGCCTTCTGTTCCAGCCCCACTTGGTTCACCTCTATTCCACTTGGTGAAAGTCACTTTGTTGCCATCAGACCAAAAATAGGTATTTGTCTGTAAGGATTGACAGTAGAAATAATAGGGTGTGATATGTGATGAAATTTTCTTTTAGAGTTTCTTTTCTTTATTTGACTATATTTAGGTAAAAATAGTTAATGTTTATTCTCAGCTAACCTTCTGACAGCCAGTGAGGCCGATCCATGTTGGATTCTCCTGGGGATCATAGGCACGAATAACGGCTTTAACCATCTGATAGTGGTCTTCACTATGTATTGAGACCAAGTGTGCATCAAGATCCAAACAGCTTTTCTAGAAAAAAAAGAACTGTAGCATCATTACATGTTATGTAACTGCAGTTTATATCACATTAATACACTGTATACACAAGCACAACTTTTGTTACTTTTCTGTGAAGACCATTGTAAACGCAGATTCAGTGAATTAATCCCAACCTCAGCAGAAGCCCAGTCCATACTGGCAGCCTGGTACTTGAAGCAACGTGCCCCGTATTTCACCCAGTCAACTGGACAGCATGGTCCGTTGCGTACGTGACGCTCTTTAGCTTCTGACTCATTGGTATTATAACAAACAAGCAAAGCAAATATTATTAAATTTACAATAGAGCTGCTGAGCTGATGTGGTTATTTTGATATGATGTGACATTGAATTAATATTTTAAAACCATGAGTCAAGCTTTTAGAGATATATTTGTTGACCATGAATTACTTAACATGTGGCAACTGCAAAACACACAGAAATCAACTGAATGACAATTATGGTCACAGGAACCTAAGCAAGTACCTAATAGATGTTACTCATTATTTTACTTTAATCTTAAATGATGCATAAAGACATTCTGGAGTCACTGGTCTTTTTAAATCTATACATCATTAGCCTGCATCAGCTTTATCATATTCATAAAGATTTTTTTATTAATTTACACCAAATAATGTAATACTCAACATAATTTATATCTATAAAATATCTTTTGGTCAAAATATATTAATTTGTGGCCCCAATACATTCATTTATGGCCTTTATGTTAAATCATGATCTTCAATCTGTAAATAATAATAATAATAATAATAATAATAATAATAATAATAATAATAATAATAATAATAAATGATTGTTAAAATGAGGGATTTCTAATATTAATATGAGGAAAATTTAATATTAATACATTTCTGATTTGTGCAGATATTTAATTTACCTTTTACAATTCGATCAAAATCAGCCGCTAGAAAAAGACAGACATGTTAGTGCTAGTGCTCACAATGACTATTCTACTAATGATTTTAATTTAATTTTACATGAATTAGCTTGCACCATGTCACCTTAAAAGGAAAATGGGAAAAGGTCATTTTTGGTTTTCTCTTCATCTCTTACACATACAGATGGATTATCATAATGTTCAAAAAGCGCTAATAAATCGGACAATTTGGCTAAAATTACAGGATACGAACAAAGTATTATTTCCCATGATTAATAAATTATTCTAAAACATACAGTAAAAACAGCTGTATTAAAAAGTATATCACACCAAACTTCACCCAAATGTTTACCAAATTTTTATTTTATAATTTTTTTATTTCTATTTTAGTTATAAAGAATCTTACACAAAGATGCTGTTCTGGTGAGAATAAGCAGTAACACCACTAAAGTCTGGTGAGCCATAGTTCTGGATTTTCAAGCACTGCAAGAAAAGAATAATTTTTGATAATGAAATAAGAATTTATTTATTTATGTTATACCATACCATAATTCCACTTACATTTAATTAGGAGTCTCTTCTTGCTCGATGTAACACACTGAGCTAAGTGGTGATGCTTATATAGGGCAGTACCTTCCTCTTTTCTAAGCCAAAATAATCATCTGATCTAAATACACAATTTCTATGTGGTCTGTGATGATGCAATTACATGGTAATATTTGGAATATACATGATGATATAGCATAATATTGTAGCATATAGTATAATATATAGCATATAGTATAATATTTAGACTGCATGGAAACTATACAAAGGGAAAACTGCAACTGTGCTGTGGCCCCCAAAATATTTGGACATTCGTCACACTTACAAGTATATATAAATTTCCCTCAATCAAACCGACACAATCTGGCTTTTTAAACAAAATTGTTTTTTTTAGAAAATAAACATGTAATAAATATACTAGTTACAATAAAAAAAATCTATGTGTACATTGTTTGGAAAAATGTCTCTACAATGTCTGAGCATGGAATTAACCAATTTTTGTAACTGCTGTGATGGACTTTTTTCTTCATTTATTAACTGAGAAAACTTTCAGTTTATTCAGAAGCATCAAAATACACAGGTTTCTCTCCACTGTATCCCACAGATGCTCTATAGAGTTTAGGTCAATAATCTAGGAAGCATTACATTAAACATGTGACTTTTTCTTTTCTGTGCATTTGTATCTTGTACCATTTCTTTACTGGTGCAAAATATAGGGATACAACATACTAGACTGGACAGCTTATCTATAAAACATGGGAAAACAAGGGAAACCTCACAGTGTAATCCAGACAACCATTACTAAGTATCATGTGCTACACCACACTGCAGACCTGATCCTGGAGTATGAAAATTTCAAGATGAGAGGAACATCTGAGTGTCACCATGTAGATGTTGGGATAATCACAGTCTGCTTCATCTTTGTAATCCTATTCAACTTGATAATGAACATTTGTTTGTAAAGTCTGGATGGCCAGACACTCACAACAAAGCCAGTACTGGAATGAAGGTGGATTCTGTAAGATCTAGAAAAACATATCTGGTAAAAGTTGGATAAGCTTTAAGCTGGCAAATCAACAAATCAACAACATTACTGTATTTCTGAATCTGTCCAAGATGTTTGAAAATGAATCTTCAAATAATGTGTGTTTTACACATGTTTGAAATAACCCTTATATAGCCATTTAATCACTCATTAATTAAGACACTTATCATACTACAAGATGCTGTAGTCACTGGGCAAAAAGCAGGGAAACGCCCTGCACAGACAGATAGCTAGTCCATCACAGGGCAAATACCTATTGTGGTATACCTTGTATTATGTGTAGACCCCTAGAGGAATAATTTCTTTTCTATTTTTGCATCAACCCACTGAGTAAGGCCTCTTCTTTATAGTGAAAGAAGAAGTTTTTCCACCACAGTGTGGCGTAGTAGGCAAGATTTCACAATGTCATAGTTGGGACAGCGTTTCCAGTGGAAAGGAACTGATCACTCCTTGTGCCCTAACTCATGAGTTTGATGAAGCAGGAACACTGCCTGATCTCCCATCCTTGGCAAACTCGAATCTGGAGAAAAGAACTAGGTGGAAAACTTCCAAAATTTCCGTGTTGACTGCATTTCTAGAAATAAGTTTATGGAAAAGCGATGTGTACTGCCTGTGTGGTGTAGTAAAAAAAAATATTGCCTGTGTGGAGCTAGGCCTGGACAATAATTTAATACCGGTATTTACCATGATAGGAAATGTTTCTATAACTTATATAATTTTTGTGGTATTTCGATATATATTATTTATAGCATCCGTCACTGAAAGGTTTTTATTACAGAGCGCAGCTGACACGACATTTAAGCAGAGCCAATACAGGAGAAAATTTATTTGTCTAATCTATGTTAAAATGATTTATGTAATGTGGGTCTACAAAGCATTAAAATCATGGCGTTATTTTGAGAAGTGACAACCTGTTTAATTTAAGCCAGATCATGTAGACTAGCTTGTATTTCTTGCAAGAAACTTTTTTTTAAATAAACTTTTAAAAACTGGAGGGTTCACCATAGGGTGTCATCAACCCTCAAACCTGTCACTGCAGCTACAGTACATGTGTATTTATTGTTGCACTTTTTTTGCTGTAGAAACTTTTTATGTTGTTAAATCTTGGCTGAAACACTTTTGTTTTAATCTGTTTAATTGTTTACCAAATAATATGAAACTCTGTCTTTATTTATATTGTTAAAAACCTAGAGGTTCATGTTTGATGAGGGTGTCATGTTCTTTGTATTTGATGGCTATATGCAAATAAAAGGTGAACACTGATTTAGTTTTTGTAGGAGTAAGTTTCAAAAACTTCAGTTAAATTTTCAGACATTAGTGGGTACAGACTTCCATTGTAGGGATTCATGGCAGTTTTTCTGAGCCCATCATGTTAATTATATAGATATCGAAATTACATCATATCGACCGAAATGAAGGAATATATCGCAATATAAATTTTGGCCATACCGTCCAGCACTACGTGGCATATTTATATATCTAGGTCGCTCCTAGAATAAGTAGTGTTACAATGGGCCAGGGAAATTCAAAGAGGGGAAAGAAAAAAACATTCCACCTACATTAGTGCATTGCAGTATTCCACTTTCTGGGAAATTAATAAAACAAAGGGAACCAGATAACTGCTCTCAATTAGATGAGTGAGTAAAATATTGTCATTTTCCGCCCGGGGGGGAATGTATAAATAAATTAGTTAGCTTCAAAACTCAACTACAAGCTCAACAAAATAAGTATGATAAAGCTGACGAGTATTGTAAAGAACATAAAATAAAATGGAAGCCTGAAAATTTTCCATGGAAGCCAAACATGGCATGCTTATGGTAAATAGAGACAGCCATTGTGTTGCCATAGAAGGACTGACACAACTTTACAACACACTTTCTAATGTCAACAAACTGCCCTGTAAATCTCTTAGATAGAGACTTAATGTGTAAACTAGGAATGTAACTGTCGT
>JAOVVF010043234.1:0-19841 GCA_028565595.1 Duopalatinus emarginatus
TCTGTCGCTTTTTGTAACCAGCCACTATACTTTCCATCCTCAAGCCAGTTATCATTAAACCTGCATTTCCCCATCTTTCCGCAGATCGTCTCTAGAAAATAATCACTCTGAAACACTGCTTCGGTTGAAATGGAGAACAGAGCCTCTAAATGTGTGATGTCGGTGCTATACACACACTTCTTTTACGGTCTGGTTAGATAGGGACGTGCGCTGGTGAACCAGCATGAAAAATAATCTCGTCGGATATTGTTATCTTTCTTTCATTCTGACCAAATGAAATTCAATGCCGCCTGAATGAAATGTAATGCCACTATTCAAAAATTATCGAAAAATTATACGTTTTAACCCTAGACTTTTTAATACTTTTTAAGGATCCGCGGAGACCCTGAGTTAATGTTCTTCTGATTGGCTAACAGAGCGGCATGCTGGTATACAGCAGCAGGGATCAGGGGTTGTGGGTTTCAGCCTCGCTTTGATGTCTGTCTGTGAGGAGTTTAGTGTGTTCTCCATGTGGCAACATGGGTTTTCGTCCCATCTCTGCCACTAGGTCTGTGTGTGTTTGTGTGTGTGTGTGTGTGTGTGTGTGTGTGTAGTACTCCGATATGGATTGTCTGCCTTTTGCTCAGCAATTCCAGGTGGGCTCTGGACAACTCACCACCCTGATGGACTAAGTGGATAAGAAAATTGACTGACTGACAGACTGGCTAACACTAAACTCTGGCTCCGGCTGAACTCTGAGAGATAAACCATAACCATAACTTCTGTGCCACACTGGTGTGTGATGGTTCAGCAGTTGTCCTTCCTTGTACCACGTTTGGTAGGTACTAATCACAGCATGCCAGGACATAACCCAAAAGATCTGCCATTTTGCTTAAGCTTAAAACACTGAAGGTAAACTTTGTCCATTAGGTAGAAACCAAATGGCTATAAAATTACGTTTTGGGTAAAGATTTACTGGCAACTTAGTTACAAGTTTAGGTTTAATTAAAAACAAACTGTTTTCTCTACAAAAAGGAAACATTCAAAGCATTAACCACATGTCTATCAGTCTCCCTCTTTCTGATAAATACAATATTCTATCCATCCAACAGGCATTTCAGGTCACAGTTTAAAAAAAATAAACAGTAAACTTTGAGAATAAAGTAGTAATATTTAAAGTTGTATAGAGAATAAAATCGTAATATATCAAACATCAAAGTCATAATATTTCGAAATAAAATCAGTATGTCAAGAAAAAAAATCATACTATATGGAGAACAAAGTTTTAACATGAGGAGGCTGTTTATCTTCCTTTACAAAACTTGCTGACTTTTTCACTTTAATCTTACGGCTTTATTTTCAAAATATAATAACTTTACTGCTGAAATATTATATAAAGAACAGTTTTCAGATGCTGAAAATTAAGGAGCAATAACTGTATAGCTAGCACGCTTTGCATATCACTAATTTAATTGTGTATTACCAATGCTTAGTAGCTTACTAACTAGCCATACAATACAATGATAATTTTAATGTCAGATCTATTTTAACAATACACACACACACAATAAAATCGGGCTGCTGTTAGAGTAACTTAGATTAACCTTAGATTAACCGGGAAGTTCTTGTAAGCACAGATCTTATGGGGATGAGTCAGGCAGAGAAGGCACTTAAACACGAATGACTCCCGTTTCTTCTCGTGTATTTCAAAAAAGTCACTTAAATAGGGCCAGGGGTGCTGTGACGAGTTTGAATTTTCTTCCATTTTCTTTTCCACTGGCACTCAACGCTGCTGCACTGATGGGATAACTATGTCTAGCCCAACCCACTGTTAACAAAGTGTGTGCTGTAACGTGATTGGTGTGATTACACACTTCTTTCATTTTGAAATGTTACATATTTTATGCATGCATGAGACAAACGTAACGGCAGATTTTTCATAATGTAGTGGAGTAAAAAGTAAGATATTTGACTTTTAAATGTAGTGAAGTTAAAGTAAGTGCCCCAAAATAAAAATACTCCAGTAAAGTACATATACACAAAAAAACTACTTACGTACAGTAACGAATTATATTTACTTTGTTACTGTCCACCACTGCTATTATTATATAATGGCTTTGACTGGTCATGCACATGAATTAAGTTCATGTCAGTCCAAAAGAAGAAATATTACAAAATCCAATATAATGTTTAAAAAAATGGGATGCTTTTCTTGCAGTTTGCAGACCAACAGAGTTGGCACAGCTCCATCTTTCAATATCAGCTTTGTTACAAAGCCAACAAACTGTCTTCACTGAAACACGAATGTGGGCCTAAAATTTTCAGGGACTTTTAAAAAAATGATGCTCAGCCAAACCTTTTGTGTACTACCATCCTTTGGAAAAATAATACACACTTTGAAGCATCCTGGAACAGGACACTTGAACATGCTGAATACACTGAAGTACCAGAAAAACTGCTACAGACGACCCTTGCAAAATACATACAGTAGCAAGGCCACCTATGCACATGATTGGTTCAACATTAGACTTCGACCTTGTTCCTCAACAGACATCAGTGTGAGGACTGTTCAATGCTTCAAATCTGTGATATGGTGTACCCCTGATGAATGCATGAGACAGGGCTATATGCCTGGTCTGTGTTTGTGAATACTGCCACTGGACACTTCCACTGGACTGGAAATGTTGCCTGACAAGTCACATTTCAGGCAGATGGAGGGATCGTGTGTGGAGAAAAACCCATGAGGCCATGAATCTCACAGGTCAACAGGGGACTAGCAGCCGGTGGTGGCTCCATAGTGACATGAGATTTGTAAAGCTGGCATTCCATGGGACCCCTGGTACATCTACAAATGTCTCTGACAGGTCAACACTGTTTGTGCCTCCTTTCTGACGAGTTACACTTGTTCATGTCCTGTATTCATTTTGATGGGTTTGGCCTCTTCCAACAGGACAATACACCACCACACACGTCTAGAGACACCAAATTATGGTTAGAGGGACACTCATCTGAGTTTGGGGGTTTTGCCATTCTCACCTAAGTCACCAGATCTGTACGTTATCAAGAAAATCTAGGATACCATACAATGTGGTGGAACACAGAAATCCTACATCCCAGAATGTAACAACATTGTGGAGCAGTTCAGCAGGAAGTATGGTGGTCATTTTCTACAGTATATTTCTGCAAGCTTGTGAAGTCTATGCCTCGTGGGGGACCTACCAAATATTAGACTGGTGTACCTGTTTTTTCAGTATGTACATGTCATTAGTTATCACTACTCCTTTTTGAGGAATAGGCAGCATTTAATATAACTCTTTTTTTTTCAGATGTTCTTAAACATGCTATTTAGTTCTTAACTGGCTGTGACAGCTTAATACTTAATACAGAAGAGAAAATGAGAGTTTTATGGTAATCATCCAATTACTCTATTAACATTGCACTCCAGTTCCCAAAAAGAACGTGAAAACAACCGGTTTCAGGCATGTCTTTGCTGCTTCACTGCAGCATATTTGGCTTTAACCACCAATCATGAACACAGTTCGGGTGCACAAGTTCATGTGTTTATGAGCTAGTAATCCATATAGTTTACACGTCACTGACTTTTAAGTTTTGTGTGGAATCGCAAATTTTTACACTAAGAAGTCATCTTCATTTCATACATATGCATTACAGCACAGTGAAATTCTTTTCCTTACATATCCCAGTTTGTTATAGTGAGAGTGAAGGGTCATCTGTAAGGCAGCTCTCCTGAAAAAAAAAAAAGGGCCTGGCTCAAGAGCCCAACAGTGGCAGATTGGTGGTGCTGGGATTTGAACCCCCCAACCTTCTACTTAGTAACCCAGAGCCTTGATCGAAGTCATCCATTAGCCTACCTGAATGCGGAGATCAAATTTGTCTGTGTGTGCAAGTAGAGTGGTCAGTAAGTCACTTCACATCATTTCTTATGTCTCATGTCTCTTGTGTTTGAGTTTTAAGGGAGTCAAGACCAAGTCAAGACTGAATCCAAATTAAAGTAAGAGGGTCTAGATTGCAACAGACAGTGTCGGGACTACAATGAGTAGCAGCCTTAGCATGTCACATGATTAAGGTCTCTGTTCATAAGCACCTGCATCTTGTTTGACTGTAATCAGCCCCTTATATATATATATATATATATATACACAGTAGTCCTGGGCTGCACCCGAAATTGCATGAAAGCAGTACGCGAGCGGGACTAGTGTGTCCGGATGTGCAGCATTGCATCAAGCAGTACGCGAAAAGTTCCCAGGATGACGTACTGTTTGGGGAGCACACTGTTCTATCCCATAATGCAATTCGAGCAGCGCAGACGTTCAGAACTGAAGAGGAGCAACATAAAAGTATTTTTATTTTAATAATTTCTACTGAGGTAAAAAAGAAATACATTTTAAGGTTAAAAAAAGTACATTTGGGGATTTAAAAAAACAGCTGTGATGTGATGTCATGAGTCACATGATATTGGAAAGATGGCGGATCTAGTGTGTCCGAGGCTGTGCGTACTGCTCGCTCGCATACTGGAACGGTAAAACAGTAAAACAGTGCACACTGCTTCCAATTCAGTATGTACTGCTTGAGTACGCGATTCCGGACGCAGCCCTGGTCATTTCCATGCACTCGGTCTTGTGTTTGGGTTATGCTTTTATGTTAATTACCTGTAATTAACTTTGTCTATACTGTGCCAGTTTGTGTAGTTGAGATTTTACTTTGTCTATCTAGGTTTTACATGTTTGTGTTTTAAGGTTTGTGTTCACTCAGTAAAAGATCATCAGTCAGTCAGTCATTTTCCTATCCACACACTACTGTGCTGGCCCTATCCACACTCATGTGCTCTGTTTATACTAACACCTGGCACAGATTGTGCCAATAATTAAGCTGTAAATTTTCCTGAAGAAGGAATCACTTCTTGTACAAACTTGTGTGTGGGGGTGAAAAGGAAGAACATCATATTTACCCACATTTAGCGGGAACTGAGGTCAGATGCTAAGTCTATAATGCGATTTATCCATATGTTCATTATTTAAGCCCCTTATCCTACTACTTGGAGTGTTGGAGTTTTTAGTATTCACTGAATGAAAGGCAGGGAAACACCCTGGATTGATCACCAGTCCATCACAGGGCACCTGTTGCACCCGACTGCATTTCTTTGGATTGAGGAAAGACACCAGAACTGCCAGAGGAAACCCACACAGACACAGGGAGAATATGGACACTCCACACAGTTGTTTGACCAGGCAGGGAATCAAACCCAGGCCCTTCTTGTTGTGAGGTGACGACGCTACCCACTGCACCTCTAATTCCAAGATGGCGGAATTTACTAGAATCTGTTTTCCTGTATTAGATGTTGGAATTTTGTATTTGATTGCCTTGTATAGTATATAAACAACAGTGTGACATGGTGTCATAGGTCAGACACACAGTGTGCACCAGTAGCATGCTGTTTTCTGTTATTTTGCTGCTGTATTGTGGATAGAAGACATTTGGAGGGACTGAAAATGTGGCTGTGACCAAAACATAACAGCAGCACTTTCAAAAATCACCCTTGTTAGCGCCCCCCTTCTCTCTCTCTCTCTCTCTCTCTCTCTCCATTTTGTGCTTATGATGTCAGTGGTTAAAGCAGAGGTATTCTGTAGTTATTTAATCGCTACATTCATTGTAAGGCTTTAAAACAAATGGTAATGCAGAATGTGCAAGGAGACAGTATAATGGATCGCTGCAGACATCACCTTTGACATTTAGAGTTCTTAAACACAGCGGCACATCTTTCCAGAGTCTGACTCAACACGACAAACATAAAAAGCTTTTCCCCCTTCCCCTCCTACTCTGCTATTCACTAACCACAAAGCGGCAAATAACACCAGTTAAATTGCTCACTACCAATTGCAACCCTGGTGCTTTTTCTCTTTTTTTTTTGCAGCTACGAACGTGTGAAAGAGAAAGCCGAGGCAGTGATAATAACGCTGGAGGTGTCTGCCTGTGTGCAGCAGATGAATGAAAGATTGAGGTTATCCCCTTTTCAGACCCTTGTTAACTATTGAGATGACAAATCAGCCTTCTTCTAAAGCTGCCTTTCCACATGCTATCAAAGGTCTGATGGCGGTCACTGGGCAGAGCAAAAGCGCGGCCGATTATTATTATTTTTTTTCCCACCTTGAATACCGTCCAGCTATCGAGCGCGTCTTGCCGAGGCTCACTAATCAAGTCTATTCAAGTCCGAGTGCTTCTTTTTCTGAGAAACGCTTCATTGACTGAAAGCAAGATGCAGCTGGATGGTGGCACATATAGAGCATCA
Source organism: Duopalatinus emarginatus (assembly GCA_028565595.1). Taxonomy (NCBI): domain Eukaryota; kingdom Metazoa; phylum Chordata; class Actinopteri; order Siluriformes; family Pimelodidae; genus Duopalatinus; species Duopalatinus emarginatus. The sequence continues at coordinate 6,287 of JAOVVF010043234.1, forward strand.
ACTGCTACACTTCAACTCGTTTCTCCACTTAAACAGCATCAGAGCATTAGCTCCACTGATCAGACATGCTACCGTTTCTCCTTTTGAGTACATTTCCTTCAGAACAAAATGGAGGCCTGAACTACCTCAACTGAGCAAAAACGAATCATCTGACACAGTAATTACACCCTGTCTTTGATGGAAATGATCACATGGGTCATGCCAGAGAGTTAATCCGGACCAAAAGGTGAGCATTAGGATAAGTGGAAATTTATAGAGAGTTCAGGAGAGCACAAAACTGATGTATACATCAGTATGTTACTCATGAAGCCATCTGTGGACAGTTTATTGCAGTTTAAGTGGAGAAATACGTAGCACCTCAACTTGTTTTCTAATTTCCTAAGTTAAGCCATGAGACCTTGTCACCTCCTAGGAGCAGTCGTACACCTGTGGTTAAGGAACCAGCCGTGCAATAGGAAGATCCTCGGGTCCATCCCTGCAACAGACATGCCACGACTGAAGTCATCTATTCTGCAGTTAAATATTTGCACAGCAAATTGTGCTTCAAACCACAGTTCAATTAAAAGCCCACAAAAACAGGCTACAGCTGACATTTCAGGCTTCAGTGTGTCTTATACTACACTGTTAAGACCAAACGTAATTTAAACTGTGCAGTCAGTGTGTCACATAATACATCTAGGTATTGTCTTGCACCGTTTAAGGATGGACCCATTTTTGAAGCTGGTAGCTTCAAAACCTGAAAGCACAGAGTTTACAGCTTACTGAAAGATGCGACGTCAACAGCAGCTCCTGTGCGTGTTTTTTTTCTTCTTCTTCTTAGCCATTTTCAACTCCAGCTTCAGAAGCTGACTGGAAACTCGTTGAGTGGGATGTGCAACCAGGCGCTCTGAAAGAATTCCTTCACACAGTGCAAGTCACAACCGAATTCAGGCTGTCACAGCAGAAGGGTTTTATTAAAATATTACTCAACTTTGAGGTACAACAGAAATAACTGCTGGAGGAATTCCTTCAAGAGCAAGTGAAAGTGCAATTTAAATAACATTTTATCGATTTAACTGTTCAATCCAGTCCATTAAACAAAAAAGAGAAAGAAAGAAAATACTTTTCCAAGTAGAGCTGTAACAATTATTTGTGTAACTTGAATAATTTGATTACAGAAAATATTCAAGGCAAATTCTTTCCTTCGAGGCTTCATTTAATTCATGTCACCCAAGTCCATCTATTTTAAATGTCTCGGCTATCATATCACTCCCGCTTTGTAGACTACACTGCCCCACACTGGTATCATTGTTTTACACGGACTGTTATAACTGGCGTGCATTTCAAAGATTTAAGGTGTGTGTGATTTATTTTGCTCTCTATGGCAATGGTGAAAAATAAATATACCAGTGCAAAAGACAATGTCTAAAGCGTGGGACCATTTTATGCTGCGTAAGATGGACAATGTAGTGCAGTGTATACACTGTAAAACTGACCTAGCCTGCCATAATAATACATCGTCAATGCTGCAGCACCTGAACCGAAAGCATCCTCATGTGAGCATCCTCTCTCTCTCATCCTCTCTCTCTTTCTCTCTCTCTCTCTCTCTCTCTCTCTCTCTCTTGCACATATGTTGCAAAGACAAACAACCTACTCAACCCACCTACCTCATCTGAACTTAACTGTTTTTATTGAAGTTGGAGTATTAGTAATACTTAAATATATATATATTCAAGCTGTTCTGGAGATTATTATATATAAAATGACTAAAAGTCTAAATATATGGAATGAAACTCTGAATATATAGAATAAAAGTCTGCATAAATAGAATCATATATTGCATATTATACCACAGTAGTTCTGACCCTGCAATCTGATTGGCTAAAAGATGTTCCATGGGTGCCATTGTTGCACGATAACGGCACTGAGGCCGAAGCGCTCCAAATATCACTTACACACACGTGCACCTTTACTGTCTATGTACTGAAGATTCACTTCACTGACATGCGGTGAGTTGTTGCAGTCAGCCCGGAAAACCCGGACTGGACTTTCAGTGGTATGTGTTTTCTACTATTGATCAAGTGGAATGGTTTCTTTCATGAAGCAACAGAAATAGCACTGGGTGAACTAATATTTTATGGTAAAATTCTAGGGGGTCCAAACGAATAATTATGAAATTTGAAGGGGACACGTCCACTTCAGATTGAATGGCGGCATTGCCCATGTATATAACGCTAGATGATTTAGAAGCAAGTCATCTGATTAAACTATTTTACCTTGCGGAATGTTCATTTAAAAAAACGATCGTATTTTTCCGTCATCTTTATCATAAAATCTATCAAAAAACACTGATAAGGGATCTGTGGTATAATCACAATAAAACACTCCTACATACTTCGTGTGCCTATGATGGCAGAACACTGATTAATCGATGAAAACATTGACAAGAATACTTGATTCCAAAAATATTCAATAGGTGCAGCCCCATGCCCATGTAAAGTCTTCTGTACTTGGCTGTAGTACTGTTTTTCTCCATGATTCTTTTCTTTACTGCCTGCCTGCCTACTGTTTTTTCTACCATACTTACTAGTTAAGCTTCCAACTATTTAACCACCAGACCTCAGCGTATGTCAGTAATTGGTTACCCTAATGCTAACAGAATAAATAAGGAAACCTTTTGTGGTCGATCTGCAAGTCTGGTTCATGACTACACAATGAAGTGTCAAAAACTGGTATGCTGGTCCTATGCTTGGCATGGACTCCATGAGCCTGTGGAAATATATACAATAACACCATACTTTCTGCAGAACAGTTCACAATTCTGTTGTATTTTGAGGTTTAGAATTTCTGCATGGTATCCCAGATGTGTTTAATAACCAGGTGACTTGAGTGGGAATGGCAAAACTCGGATGAGTGTACCTCTAACCATAATTTGTCATCTCTAGACATGTATGGTGGTCCATTTTCCTGTTGGAATAGGCCAAACCCACCAGCATGAGTGCAGGATATGAACGGGTGTAATGATACGTCAGTCACTTAGTATTCACCTGTTAGGCATGTTTGGAGTTATACCACTGTCACTTTTGAATGCAAGCTAAACAATCCCATACCATTATGGAGTCACCAGTCTGGACCAGTTTTACCAGTTTTCCTGGTACTTTAGTGTAAATGGTCCAGTGGGTTGCTCTGTCATGTCACAACAAGAAGGTTCTGGGTTTGATTTTAGGTTTCTTTCTGTGTGGGGTTCTCCCTATGTGTTGGCTTCCTTCCATTTCTTCCCACAGTCCAAAGACACAGGTTTTGCCATTCCTACCTAAGTCACCAGCTCTCAACTTTATAGACATCTGGGATGTCATGCAGCACACTGGAATGCAAAAAAACCCCTATACCTATCTATATTAAAAAAAAAAAAACCCCAAAAAAAAACAACAACTGATATTCAGAAAAGAAGAAGAAAACGTCTGTATGCTTTTTCCAGACGTCAATGGGAAATGACTCAAAGAACTCCACAAATACACAAAAAACGTTTTTTATATATGAAAAAAAAAAAATTATACTGAAGCAAAATATTAAATAGTGACACCCAGCACATCTGACCCTCTAGTTTTATTACTGAACAAGCTGTTTGTTGATACAGATTTGTTTTCTCACTCTCACATACAGCCAGCTTTTATTCTGATTTTTTTTATTTTTATTAGCACATTGATTTACTCATCAGCTAAAACTGTTAAGATGCATGAATATTGACAGAATTGATTCAGGTGTGTGCGTGTTACAGAGAGAGAGAGAGAGCTTTAGAAGGAAATGTTGCATAGGTATGTATCAAGAAATACTGTGCTAACTGTGCAACTTTACCATATCCAGTTTGGAATTAGCATCTCAAGTGTGCTTATTGTGGAATTTAGCATCTGTAGTTTGAGAATTAGCATCTCCAGTGTGCATATCTTGGACATATCTAGCTTGGAAATTAGCATGTTTAATGTGCTTATTCTGGAAATTAGCACTTTGAGAAGTAGCATTTCTAGTGTGCTTATCCTGAAAATTAGCATCTCCGGCTTGAAAATTAGCACGCTGAGTATGCCTATTATGAAAATTAGCATCTCCAGTTTGATTTTTTTTATTTATTTTATCGTCAGCATGTGTATTGTGGGAAGTAACACATCCGGTGTGCTTATTGTGAAAATTTGCATATCCAGTTTGGGAATTAGCATCTGCAGTATGCTTACTGTGAAAATTAGCATCTGTAGTTTAGAAATTAGCATCTCTAATGTACTTATTGTGGAAATTAGCTTATCTAATGTGCTTATTGTGGATATTAGCATATTTAGTGTGCTTATTGTGGATTGTGAATAAAAATAGCATTTCTAGTGTGGAAACACGCATCTTCAGTATGCTTACTGTATATATTTTTTTATTGACCAGAGAGACCACAGTTAATTCACATGTTCTAAATTTCTCCTACATGAAGTACATCAGACTGTAAAACTGCAAAAAGCGTGTGCTTCAGAAAAACTAACTAAATAGCTAAAAATCTAATGTTGCTAATGTCTACCGCATTAGCTTTTCATCGCTAGGTAAATTTTATATGCATTCAGTTTGACTGTTGCTTTGACTGAAAATGAGGTGTATTGCCATTGCAGTGAAATCAAACAGCCGAACCTGTAGCTGTTGGCAGTGCTGTGAGGAGAAAAATTTATAATTTCTTTTTTTTTGCTGATGAACTGATACCTGCATGACACTGCTACCTTCTTCTTTTTGGACAACTTTCTAAAAAAAACTTTTGGCCTTAATTTCAAAAGATAGGCACAAAGAAAATCTTCCAAAGGACACCATGAATAATGTGATGCTGTCCAGACAGATAAGATAATGATTAGTCCTACATTTCAAGAAATTTTCATAGAAAACCTGCTGGCCTCTGATGAAAAAGCTGGAGATGAAGAGGAATTTCACCTTCCAACACGACAATGACCCGAAGCTCGTATTCAAATAAGATAAGGAAAGAGTTCAGAGAAGAAGAGATCAAAGTCTGGGAATAGTCCAAGCCCAGCTCAGGCCTCTCTTATATTCATAAAGACCTACTGATTTATTGAATACAAAAATGTGTTTCCAGAAGGAATTAGTCAGAGAAAGTGGGTGGGATTTTTTTTTAATATGACTATCTGGTCATTTTTCTTGTGTTTAAATTGTGTTGCTTGCAAGGTCACATTACAGACAGAAAAGAATATGCGGACTGACAATGCGTCCATAATTCATCTCCTTTTATATGTGTTTATTTACCTGCATAAGAGTCTGAACACACAAACTCATATATACTTATTATGTAAATGTTTTGAGACCGGGGTTTTAATGCACAACTTTCTGTAGTGCTTAAACAGCCCTGTGGGCAGAAATGCCTCATTGATGAGAGAGGTTAAGAGGAAAATGACCAGGCTTCAGTAAGACAAATAATCACTCTTCACAGCCATGGTGAACTGAAAAACATCTCACAACATATTGAAAGTTAAAACACTACATGTTGAACCTCGTTACACTCCAACAAGTAAAGATTAGAAGGACATCACCTGGTTGAAATCTGTCTAGTTTTGGTGGGAGTGGTCAATGTAGCTTGTAGAATTAGTGGTAGCTAATGTATGCATATGCTATACTTTATACAAAATTAAAAATTTATACACACACACACTATATATAAACTATTATTTATGCATACCCTATGCTTCCTTATACTTGCACTATGCATACCCTATGCCACTCCATATGCTGTATACCTCCGCTACATATACATATACTATAATTACTCTCTATATAGTATGTACATATCCTATACTTGGGCACCAAACACCCCAACTGCTCCCTTGGTGCTGTGGATAGGGGCCGTTCCAGGCAAGTGTGCTCACTGTCCCCTAGTGTGTGACCGATCACTTCACCACATACTCTATACTTACTCTAACCAAGCTTCCACTGCTGGGCCCTTTATCAAGGCCCTTAACCCTCAACTGCTCAGTTGTATAATTAAATAAATATAAGTCACTCTGGATAGTGGTGTCTACATCTAATGTCAAATTTAGAAATAAGTTGTGTTTGTGTAGACATTCATCTGTGGGTATGTATTCTTTCATAAATAGATTCTGTACAGATACTGTTCAGACAGTGAGCTGGCTGATGCCCAGCAAACACACAATGTTAGTCTACAGTTATCTTACGGTTAGTTTGACAAGAACCTTCTCTCAACAATTAGAGAACATTTGGAGAAGTGTTTTCCAAACCTTCTATAACCTTTGGAGAACCCAACTGGAATGTTGTCGAAAGGTTCTCCGAAGTTTCACACATTACAAACATCTTGAAAACATTCTATAAACTAAAACAAGTAACCAAAAACTAACAGTGTATTTACTTTCTAAAAAAAATCCTGCCAAATCATAGAAAACAAATGTTCAAGGATTGTTGTTATAACAAAAAACTGTGTGTGCGTGTGCGTACGTTCGTGCCTGCTGTATGTGCACAGTTAGGGTTATATGTGTCTGCAGGAGTCTATAGGCTGCAATGTGGCTTGTAATATTGATGCTAATAAACTTGTGTGTATGGTGTATGTGTGTTTGAGAGAGAGGAGTGGGATGGAGTTTGCTCTCTCTCTCTCTCTCTCTCTCTCTATCTCCTCTCCTCTCTTCATCTCCCTCTCCTCTCTCCATCTCCCTCCATATTCATCAATGTTTAATTACTCACTCTCCCAGTGTCTCTCAATCATACACTCTCCCTTTGTATATTTTCTTTCTATCATCTGTCATTCACTCCACATGTGCACACACACTGTTTTATATTTTCCTATTTTCTGACATATTCACTCAGACACAGACACTCAGTACTGTGTGTGTTCTGTATTTACTCTTATCCTCTGACATTTATCAATGCACTGGCTCTCGCTCTTCTCACACACACGCACGCACACACACCCTCTTCTGTATGAACTCTTATCATCTGAAATATTTAACTTTCTCTCTCTCACACACACACACGAAAAGAGTTAAAGAACTAATGAGAAATAAAATAAATGGTGACCTTTGACTGCTCTTTAAAGCTGCCATGCTGTCAGTGATGCAGATGAAGATCTCCATAGAAACCACAGGCAGGCCTCGTCTGCCCAATCACATTCCTCCAACAAACACAGACACACACAGCTCGACACAGTGTGATAAATTACATGCATATGTGCATGAGGCCAAAAAACTTCTTGGTACCTACATTAGCATCGTAGCACCTGCCTCATCCTGTGATTGTTTTTTCAGGGTCATGTGATTACCTGGATTTCGAATCTGGCCCACTGACAGATGACTGTGAGGGTGCATACACACACACACACACACACACACACACACACACCTGGTCCAGCATCACGTGAGTCACATTTGTTCTGTATGCTGTGTGTATTTTGTCACTTCACTGACTTTCAGGTTTTCTTTATTAATGAACGTACACTGAAGTATCAGAACAACTGGTGCAGACTGTAACAAAATGGTAGAGATTGGTTATGGCTTCATAATGGTACAGGGTTTGGAGATGAAGAGCACATCAGTAAACCTTGGTTGCCCAAGACCCTGTCACTGGTTCACCAGTTGTCCTTGCTTGGACAACATTTGATTGGTACTAACGACTGTACACTGTGACACAACCCACAAGACCTGCTGCTTTGGAGATGTTCTGATCCAGTTGTCTACGTATTCCCATTTGATTCTTGTCCTTGTCATTTGGTCCATTTCACTTAGGTCCTTACGACTGTCCATTTTTCCTGCTTCCAACACATCAGCTTAGAGAACCCCTTGCCACTAAAATACGATAAGCAATGCTATTCACTTCACCTGTCAGTGGTCTTGTGGTGTTAATGTTCTTAATACCATCAATACAATCAGCACTCTTACTACTTTATTATGTGTTTATCAGAAGAAGTATAGGTGCAAAGTAGTATGGTTGATACCTGCATTTGTCTTTCACTGTCTTTTTTCTCTTTATTGGCTTTATTTCAAACCAGAGATGTTGAACGATATATTTGGCTCTGTTTCTTGCCTTAGGTTATCATTTTGCTGTTATATTTAAACACTTCTTGGTCAAAAAAATTGCATGCACTAGTATTTTGCCAGACTGCATTAAGTGCTGAATAATAACAACTTAAGCTCTTATTACATTCTTCTTTTTTTTGGACTATACAAGAAACAAACCACTGCATAAAGTCTCCTATATCCCAAAGACTTTTGATGGGGTTCAGGTCAGGACTCCAAAATGGTGGTGGAAAGTAACATGTGAAAATGATTCCTCATGCCCCTACAGTTTCATTCTGACTATTCATGGCATTGTGGGCCTGAAATACATGCCATCAGGAAAAGAAATAATGTACTGATTTTATGACCTGATCATTCAGTACATTCAGGTACTCAGATGGCTTCATTTCAGGTTACTGATCCTCGGCCTGGCCAGTTAAATCAACCCCATAACACTGCCTCCAGGGACTCCAAATCTACTGCATTAAATGTGTAATTTCACGTCTGTTAGCTAAAATGTCGAAGGGGCAGTGGTTAACGTTCAGCCCCAGCACCACCAACTTACTACTGTTGGGCTGTTGAGAAAGACCCTAAACCCTCTCTGTTCCATGGTCACTGGATCATAGCTTTGCGGTGTAAATGTGACAAATACTAAAAGCTTCTTCTAAATAAGCAGCTCTGAATGAATCATCTGTGAACAAACCATCCAGAGGAAATAAAGTCAGTGGTGTGATCGGGTTTGTTTAGCTGAAGTGATATTTAAGCCATTAAATAAATCCCAGTCTCTGGTATCTGACAATAGTAATATTCAGTAGTAATGCTATAAAATAATAAAACCGTCATCAAGGACGATCTCATGAGTCTGGCAGGTTTGCTGTGTTTTGGTCCCTGCTGTTTTTCTCTCCACCCTGGGCATTCTTATTAGTTGTACACCATGATAGAACAATACAACCATTAAAAGTCTGTCCTTTCACCAGTTTATTTCCTTACCCAAAAAAACAGCACATCCTCCTCTTCCCATCCCTACCCTATTCCCCCAACCTTTCCTCCCTCCCTCCCTCCCTCCCTCCCTCTCCCCTTTTCCCCTACCTGCGCTGCCCTTCTCCAATTACCCTCTCTCCCTTTTCTGCTCCTTCTACCTTTCCTTTCTTTTCCACCTACATGCCTTTCCCTTCTTCCCAATTTTCCTTCCCCTTCTCCTCTACCTTCCCTCCCTCCACTGCTCACACATCCAATTCGCCTACCATACATGTCTTTAGGAAGTGGGAGAAAACCGGAGCACCTGACTAACACCCACAAGAACACAGGAAGAACACAGCAAACTGCTCACAGACATGGCCCAGAGTAAAGATTAAACCCACAAGCCCAGATCCTTGGAGCTATGAAGCACAGAGTCTAACTGCAGTGCTACCGTGCAGCCTAAGCTGACATTATTATGAATAAAAAGAATTAAAAGCTAGTAAATACATCGTTGGCATCGTTATTTAGAGTGACCTGGTGTATAGGGTCAAATATTGCTGTAGTCCAGTCCTTATCAGTCAAGCAACACATTTAGCAACACTAAATATTGAAAAAATAAAAGATTTGAATCTCAGTAATGAAAGTTGTACTGACTTTTGTTGCAATCTAAATTGTTAGTTTTTAATTTACATAAGTGCAAATAGCCACTGTTGAATTTAGAAATAATGCAATTACTGTAAGGTGATACAATTTTTAATTATTTGTTCTTTAAGCAAAATTGCACAGAGGAGATTTTCTGGGAGATACTGTATGTGTATACAGTATACATGCTATATGGACAAAACTAATTAGACACATACAGTTTACACCTACAGGATCTTTTTGGCCATTTATTCAGAAAAGCAATTGCGAGGTTGTTCAACACAATCTGTAGCTTGCAGTCTCTGTCCTACATCATCCCAAAGGTGTTTGATGGTTGAGGTCAGGGCTCTGTGTGGGACAGTTCTTTCAGACCAAACTTACCCAACCATGCCTTTAAGGACTTTGCGTTGTGCTCTGGGTCACAGTCATGCTAGTACAGAAAATGGCCTTCACCAAACTGTTCCAAAATTTGAAGCATACAGGTGTCCAAAATGTCTTGGTAAGATTTCCCATCATTAGGCCAACCACCGAAAAACAACCCCATAGCATAATCCCTCCTCCATCAGACTTCGCAATTATCAGGTTGTCAGGCAGGTAACATTTTCCTGGCACTCACCAAACCAAATCTCACCATCAGACTACCAGATAGAGAAATGTGTTTAATCACTCCACAGAACACGTTTTGACTGCTCCACAGTCCAGTGGTGCTGTGCTTTACACCACTCTGTCTGATGCTTGGCACTCTGTTTGGTGATTAAAGGCTTGCATGCAGCTACTCGTTTATGGAAATCCTGGCCATGAAGCTCCTGGTGCACAGTTTTTGTGCTGATGTTAATGCTAGAGAAGGTTTGGAACGCTAAGGATATTAAGTCAACAGAGCGTGGGTTACTGTTCTCCTGGCATTTGCCAAACCAAGACTTGTCCAATAAGTTGCCAGATATGATTCTTGGGTCATGGCTTCTTTTACTTGAGCATCTAACTGCTTCTAACTGATCACTTAATGATGTCCTATAACGAATCATTTTCATCCTGATGGCCATGGTCTTTTCCAGGACGACTCCACCCCATTCACAAGGCACGAGGTTTTGCTGAATGGTTTGAATATGAAAATGATGTACGAAGTTGTATGCTATGACCTTTACACTCATCAGATCTCAACGCAGTTGAACAAATATGATAGACTTTGGTATTTGAGAGTGTGTATGTATGTGTCTTCATGTATGTATTTTTATGTATGTGGTGTGGGAGGGTATGGTTAGGAAGGTATTGTTGAGTGGGTGGGTGTTTGTGTATTGTGTTGTTGCACTCTGTGTGAAAGAAAAAAACAACATTAAATAAGAGGAAATAAGGGCTGTACGGTGATTACGTACTCTGTGTCGTGGACAGACATGATCTCCTCTCCATCTTGTCCCTGTCTCTCTCTATCTCTCCTTCTCTGTCCTGCAATCATTTCATCAGCTGCTCTTCTCTGCGAGACCCGTTATCATCCCTCACTCGCTCCGTTGTGCCAGCGAGAGAGATGTAATGGAAGCATGATTCATCTTTTTTTCCTCTCCTCCTCCCTCTTTACACCCCTCCATTCTCTGCGTTTGTTCCAGTCTGAATGGGGCTCGTTGCTATCAATGAGTTTTTTGTTTGTCTGGTGTTTTTTGCCTCATCAAGTGAGGATTATGCAAAGATGTGTGCAGCTGCACACATTTTATGTATTATCTGACAATGAGAGGACGAATAAACACAGAGGAATGAAAAAGCAAAGTGTGTAATCAGTGTAAGCATCCAAGCAAACGTGGCGTTTTGGCCAAAAAATCAGATTTCTGTCCTATTTTATTATTACTATTTTTTTTTTATTAATTTCAAAGAGATCTTCAGGCAGGAATAAACTTTATTCCATTTTCTCATTTTATTGTCTTTTGTGTAATTGTATTTTAAAGTTTTGTGCTTGCAGTCCAAAGTTTCCTTCAGTAGTTTGAAAACTTGGCATTGAATTTGGCTCCGTTTCTCAAGCTGAATATATGAAGAGCGATGGTGTCTCTGGCACAAAAAGCCTTGGGGCACAATGAACTGTATATGGGCAACATCCAACAAATCTACTTGTGCTGTAAATCCCAACACAAATGCACCTCATCAGTGAAGTCATGAATGTACACATAAAGCAGGAGTTAGCAGAAGTGGAGCCCAGAATTAGAGTGACCTTGCAAATAACTGTTATGGTTCCCCGAGGACTGGACCCAAGTGCAACGCTCAGCCCCTTATAGCGAATCAGCAAGAATGAATGTGAGAGTATAGGGGATGCTTGTTGGTAAATAAATATATAATCGGTCGTAACAAAAATAAAGAGCAACACGCACGGGATTCAAACCCTGGTTGTCAGCGTTGCTTCCTTTTGCACTACCATGTGCACTAGCAATCTGTGCAGCTTGTGTGAATAAACAAATGATAAAGGGAGGGGAAAGGACAGACTAAGACGCCATGCTTAGGCGGTCTGAAACTGAAATGGATTAATATACCGTATATATGAAATGGGGGATAAAATTAACATAAAGCAGACCATCATGCATGCCCATGGCGAGTGAGTGTGTTGGCTTCACGACCAATGAATGAGTAGGAGTGGTTCTCCTCAGTGTGGGGCGAATCTCCTAGGAGCCCAGAGGCCGGTGCGGCAGACAATCAGGAATTTGGGGGTAGTTCTTCCCAGCTGGGAGAGAACCGGCTAAGAGGCAAAGAGGAAATAGCCCACAGGCCAGAAGAGTTAGCATGCCGACTTCTCCGACATGGAGAATTCCCTTAAAAGGAGTCACACCAAGCACCTCACCTCCCCCTGACATTAATTACCTCAAGCCTTCAAGCCCTACATGACAACCCTCTATGAAGTGTGTTGTTTACCAGCTTGGCCTGAGCTCTGGTGCAGGAGAGCATAAAAACCTCAAGGTGTGACGAGGAGCCCTGGTTAAATCTCAGTTTAAATAGAGACTCCACCAGGTGCTCTTTGTCTGACCTAATTGCCCCTGGGCCTCCTAGGAGTTGTAGTCCCGCATTGACACTGTGGACTACAACTCTGGCGCACAGAAGTGACCAGCTGGCTGGGTTGGCTTCCTCTGATGGTGGCAGAGGAAGTAGCCCAGCACCTGGCAGCGACCTAATGAATAGGCTGGCTCCCTCTGGTTGCGGCAGAGCAAGTTGACGACCCCTAATACTAATTCACACTGCTTTTACTAAATTACATCCTCAGTCGTGTCTTTCCTGGGGCGGACAGTTGACAGCTGTGCTCCAAGAATGAAAGAACGGTATTACAAAGAAAATGTAAAGGCACCAGCAAGAGTTATTGTGCATATGATGACACACTGCAGTGGCTGAACTGCATTACTGGAAGGTTCAGAGGATGCAGTTTCGCCATATAGGTCTCATTTTTTTTTTATCTTCATGTCGGCATTGCCTTTTATGGCCTTTGTCAGGTCTAAAATATCCAGCAGCCCCAGCATGTTACATGATATTGTGTATTTTGGATTTTACGATTCCTGTTATACCCATGGTTTTTGTTTTAGTACAAGGCCTGCACTTACATACTTACCTACCCGTGCTTTTTTGTGTGTATGTACATCACTCTTTACAGCCTTTGCAAATCGACAAATCAATGTAAACCAACCTTGATGCAAATGTTACTGACTTACTGAGGTTCATCAACCTCAATGTAAATTTGTGCTATATATTTTTTGTAATGCTGCTAAGAAATTTCTATGTCTTCTGTGGCTTTGATGACTGATTGATAAACAAGGCCTACTGTTTTCCTGAGTAACACCATTATTACATTAACAGCTTTAAAACTAATGATGATTCAATTCAATTCAATTCAATTCAATTTTATTTGTATAACGCCTTTAACAATGAACATTGTCTCAAAGCAGCTTTACAGAAAATAATAAAAAGAGTTATACATTTATAGAATTATT
>JAOVVF010043367.1:0-19800 GCA_028565595.1 Duopalatinus emarginatus
AATAAATAAAATACAGAGAATGAGAACAGAATATGAAACTGACTTTATTTTATTTAAAAACTACATAAAAATAATGATATAGGAGCGCTATTCCCAACAAGTGCGTCAAAAGCTGCAGAAAACGAAAAAGAAACAAACCCCAAAAATCTCTTTATTAATATCTTATATTACGTGCGGGATGAAGAAGACACAAAATCAATGTATCTCTATCAGTGTGCGGGAATAATTCTCATAGCTTCGCGGGTTGTGGGCGGGACAAAAAATACACATTGCGGGAATGGGAGGACACGTTGCGGTCGCAGGCTGTAATGGGCAGAATCTCAGCGGGAGCGGGCGGTAGCGGCATAAAAAAAACACAGTCCCGAGCAGTTCTCCAACAGGTCACTTCACAATATAACATTTCCCTCATCCTAGCCTACTCGCGCCACTTTACAATAATTGGTATGATATGGATTCAAATTATCGCAATATTTGATTATATTGTTTATCGTCCCAAGGTTAATACTTGGATCTAATGAGTATGCAGATATCCAAGTATTAGCCTTGGGACAATAAACAATATTATCGAATATTGCGATAATTTGAATCCATATCATGCCAATTATTGTGAAGTGCTTTCTAAGTATTAGCCTGGGGATGATAAACTGTGTTTTTAAAAAAAAAATCAAGATAATTTATGAACATTGCAATTATATATTTTAGTACAGATGATATGTAGAGAGATATTAGAGACCTGCCTCATCACACAGCAGTTATTTACTGATCCTCACTTCTATCCAGTGAACTGATCATGTGTCTTACTAAAACATCTAAAACAGTTTAAAACTAGAGTTGGTGATTGTGGAGAAACCAGCTATAGTAAGCTAGATTTTGAAATAATTTAAATAATAATATTATTAATAAGCCAACCAAGATGGCGGCACGTGCACAACGTGAGGCTCAGTGTCTCTCCAGATTATTAGTTATTTACCTAATTATCTCAAGCCTAGTCATTAAGAACAGTCTTGCGCTCATCTCATACAGCCAACAACAAATTTTGGACATCAAACCTTGTGATTGCAACGACTTTATCGACAGTCTCCATATTCCATATTTAGGACACCGGTGGCTAACAACCCATCTACGCCAACCAGAAGGACTCATAGGCAGCGTCAAGGCCATAATCAAAGGTGGGGGAAGCGAGGTGGGCTAAGAGGTAGGCTAAAGCTAACTCCTCACTGGCTGTCTCTACCCAGCATTTTCTTCACCAATGTTCGGTCCCTGGTGAAAAAAAAAAATAGATGAGCTGTGGCTGCAGATCACCAATTATAGATGGATCATGGATTACAAGTCTTTATCTTAAAAGAAACATGGATCAACAGCAGTGTTCCTGATAGCGGCATTGAGCTAACTGAGCGCTACATTCTCCAGGTCGATAGAACACCTGATGACTCTGGTAAGACCAGAGGTGTGCATCTACATGAACAGCGCTTGGGGCACTCACACTGTAATCATTGAGAGTCAACGTTCTGCTAATTTTGAGTATCTCGTGGTTAAGTGTCAACCTTTCTATCTGCCCAGAGAGTTTACATCAATTGTTGTAAATGCTGCCTATATACCACTGGACGCTAAGTTAGCAATAAAAAAACAGCATGTTGCCATTAGCAAACAACATTTTTACACCCAATGTCAAATGAACGTCTTTACATCCGGAAGGAGCCTTTATTGTTGCGAGTGACTTTAACCACTCAAGCCTGAAGACAGTACTTCCCAATTTTTATCAGCATGCCTCCTGCCCCACGAGAGGTGACAAGACCTTAGACCATATTTACACCAGCATGGTAGCCGCTTACAAAGCTGTCCCCCTCCCCCACCTTGGACAGTCTGGCCACCTCTCATTTTTCCTTCTCCCCAAATACACACCAAGAAACCGACAGCAACAACAGTCAAAGTGTGGCCAGAGGGTGCAAACTCTGCACTACAGCTACGGTTTGAACATACAGACTAGAGTATGTTTGCCCCCCAGGCTACACTGGACTCCCAAACAGACATCAATGCCTATAACTCCTCTGTTGTGAACTATATCAATACTCAGGTCAACAGGGTCCCCACTCTCAAAAGGATCATCACATTCCCTAATCAGAAACTGTGGATGAATAATGAGGTTCACCTATTGCTTAAGGCATATGACGCTGCTTTTAGATCAGGTGATGCTCAAGCCTACAGTTCATCCAGGGCTGATCTGAAAAGGGGCATCAGGAAGGCCAAGCACAGCCACAAGCTGAGGAACGAAAAGCACTTCATGAGTGGTTCCGACCCCTGATGCATGTGGTAAGGCATCCAGGCCATCATGTACCCATCAACCTTACTTCTCAAACCAGCAATACCTTCTTCCTGATGAGTTGAACAGCTTCTATGCCCGCTTTGACAGGGACAATCAGGAGCTGGCCATTAGGGATGTGCTCACTACAGACCACCAACCCCTCACACTCTTCCCAACTGAAATGTGTGCTGCACTATCAACGCACGTAAGGCTGCTGGCCTTGATGGCATCCCTGGATGCGTGCTCAGGGCCTGTGCTGGGCAGCTGATTGAGGTTCTGACTGACATCTTCAAACTGTCACTGTCCCAGGCAGCTGTCCCCACATGCTTCATGCAAAAAGCCTTAATGACTTCCGTCCTGTTGCACTAACCCCTACCACTCATGAAGTGCTTTGAGAGGCATGTCCTGGCTTACCTCAAATCATGCTTGGATCCCCTACAATTTGCCTACTGCAAGAATAAGAGCAGAGAGGATGCCATCTTCACGGCATGACACTCCGCCCTTTCTCACCTGGACAATAATGACACTTATGTGAAAATGCTGTTTGTTGATTTTAAGCTCTGCATTTAACACCATATTACCCTCCTAACTGATCACCAAACTCAGGGATCTGGGCATCAGCACCTCCCTAAGTAACTGGATATTGGACTTCCTTTTCAACCCCAATCGGTCAGGTTAGAGAACCACACCTCTTCAACCCTCATAATTAACACCGGCGTCCCACATGGCTGTGTGCTGAGCCATCTCCTCTATTCCCTCTTCACTTATGACTGCATACCTGTACACGGCACCAATACCATTATCAAATCACTCCAGAGGGTGGTGAAAACTGCCCAGCACAGTACTTCCTCCTCACTCCACCCCATTGAGGCTGTCCAGTACAAAAGATGTCTGCAGAGGGTGCGCAACATTGCCAAGGACACTAGGCACAGACTGTTTGCCACCCTCTGGGAGGCGCTACAGGGCCTTCTGTTCCCGGAACAGCTTCTTCCCAACGACTGTCACAATGCTGAACTCTGTACCACGGTCATAGCCTCTCTGGTTACCCCCACACACCTCCCTCAGTGACTGTGCTCCCTCACACTGGCCCAGACAGCCATGCACCTTCTTTCAGCCACTGTATATTGACACTATTGTTCTTCCTTCAGCCACTGAATATTGACGCTGTTGTTTTTCTATCAGCCACTGTATATTGACACTACTGTTCACCACTTTACTACTGTTCCACAGTTATCCATATGCATTCATTGCATACTCATGCATATACTTACTTATATACTTGTCCTTAGTATTTACGGTACTGTCCAAAATATCCATTGTGCTTACAGTGTCATGTCTCTTACCTCTTATGGTGGTGCAGCAATAGCTCGCAGCGGCTGCTCCGGATAAAAAAAATGGTGCTTTTTGTTTATTTTTGTGTATCTCGCGATAAGTTCTCCAGCACAGACACAAGAACAACTGGTGTTACGACTGTCAGATGCTGCTACACTACCAGAATCAACCAAATA
Source organism: Duopalatinus emarginatus (assembly GCA_028565595.1). Taxonomy (NCBI): domain Eukaryota; kingdom Metazoa; phylum Chordata; class Actinopteri; order Siluriformes; family Pimelodidae; genus Duopalatinus; species Duopalatinus emarginatus. The sequence continues at coordinate 3,811 of JAOVVF010043367.1, forward strand.
ACACCATAAACGATGAGCTTTGAGAGATGCTACGTGGCTTTGGTCTGCTCCAGCAACCAGGCCCCCAGACTGCGGCCTCGCCTGATGCCAGCAGCTGAAAGAGGGGGCACCGGAAGCAATGCGTGAGACTAGAGAAGTGCAGCAATTGGGCTGAAGTTTGTGCTAGGCTAACAGCAAAGCTAACTTGGCCAGCTCTCCCGGCCATCCTGCTCTCGAATATCTGCTCCCTGCTAAATAAACTGAACTGCACCTGACTTCAGAGAACTACTCGAAGAGCGTCTAGAGACTGCCGCGTCTTTCTTTTAACAGAGACGTGGTTAAGTGACAGGGTTCCCAATGCTGCCATTCAGCTAGACAGACTAGCCTTGTTTCGTGCCGACAGAAACACAGCACTGTGCCGTAAGACTCTTGGTGAAGGACTGTGTGTGTACATCAACACAGAATGGTGCAAGAACTCTGTACTAGTCTCTAGTTACTGCTCACCTCTAGTGGAGTTTATGGTTGTCAGATGCAGACCTTTTTATTTACAGAGGGAATTTACTACATAACTGATCATCAGTGTACATTCCACCTGCCTATAACGCTAAAGACACGCTCTGGGAGCTGTACAGTGCTATTAGAAGACTACAAAACACACAGCCAGATGGACTGTTTATTGTTGCTAGAGATTTCAACCATTTGAATCTCAAGTCAGTTGTCCCTAAATTCCACCAACATGTGAACTTTGCTTCAAGCAGAGCAAACACGCTGGATCTTGTTTACACGAACATTCCCAGCGCGTGCCGGGCAGAGCCACGCCATCTCAGATACTCGGATCACATCTCTGTTATGCTAATTCCAGCATACAGACCGCTCGTCAGATGATCGAAACCAGTTCTAAAGCAGGTGAGAACTTGGCCATCAGGAGCCATCTCTGCTCTCTGCTTTGAACACACTTACTGGCAAATGTTTAGGGAGGCTGCAACATACAGCAACACCACAGACTTGGAGGAGTACTGTTCATCTGTGACTAGCTACATCAGCAAGTGCATAGATGATGTGAATGTCTTCAAGACCATCACCACACGTCCCAACCAGAAGCCGTAGATGACTGCAGAGGTGCATGCTCTGCTGAAAGCTTGAGACTCTGCCTTCAAAACAGGAGACGAGGCATCCACAGCCACTTTAGAGACAGTGTTGACACACGGCGCATGTGGCAGGGCATCCAGGCCATCACCAACTACAGGACAACACCACCTGCCTGTGACAGTGATGCCTCCCTTCCAGATGCGCTGAACGACTTCTACGCCCGGTTCGAGACACAGAACGGTGTGGCAGCGAGGAAGACCATCCTCCTGATGACCGTCCTGATGACCAGATGTTGTGCCTTACAGCAGCTGACGTGAGAAAAACTCTACGTAGCGTGAACCCACGGAAGACTGCTGGACCAGACAACATTCCTGGTAGGGTGCTCAGGGAATGTGCAGACCAGCTGACAGACGTCTTCCCCGACATCTTCAACATCTCCCTGAGCAGCGCCACTGTCACGACGTGTCTCAAAGCAACCACCATCATACCCGTGCCCAAGAAGTTTTCAGTGTCCTGCCTCAATGACTACCATCCCTTTGAACTCACACTCATCATCATGAAGTGCTTCGAGAGGCTTGTCATAAGGCACATCAAGTCCCTGCTTCCTCCATCTTTAGATTGTCCCAATCGCTCAACAGATGACGCAATAAAGACACTTATGTTTGAATGCTGTTCATAGACTTTAGTTTAGCATTCAACACAATCATTCCTCAGCACCTGATCAGGCAGCTGAATGTACTGGGCTTGAACACTTCCCTCTAAGTGGATCCTAAACTTCCGTACTGGGAGACCTCAGTCAGTCCGGATCGGACAGAACACCTCCAGCACCAATACGTTAAGCATTGGGGCCGCCCAATGCTGTGTGCTCAGTCCACTGCAGTTCACTTTGCTGACTCATTACTGTGCAGCAATGCACAACAAGAATCACATCATAAAGTATACAGATGACACAACTATGGTGGGTCTCATCAGAAAGAACAACAAGTCAGCATATAGAGAGTAAGTTTAAAGGTTAACGGACTGGTGTAGAACCAACAACCTGTCCCTGAACGTAGACAAGACTAAGGAGATGGTTGTTGACTTTAGAAGGACAAGGTGTTATCACACTCCAATTCACATCGCCGGCTCTGCTGTGGAGATCGTCAAGAGCACCAAGTGTTCATCTAGCAGAGGATCTCCCCTGGTCCATAAACACCAGCACCATAACCAGGAAAGCCCAGCAGCATCTCTACTTCCTGAGAAGGCTGAGGAAGGCACATCTCCCACCTCCCATCCTCACTACATTCTACAAAGGAACCATTGAGAGCATCCTGAGCAGCTGCATTACCACCTAGTTTGGGAACTGCACCGTATCGGATCGCAAGTCCCTTCAGCGGGTAGTGAGAATGGCTGAGATGATCATCGGGGTATCTCTTACCATGACAAACATTTATACCACACGTTGCATCCGCAAAGCAACCAGCATTGTGGATTACCACACACACCCCTCACACACACTCTTCACCCTCCTACCATCTAGAAAAAGGTACCAAGGCATCCGGGCCCTCACATCTAGACTGTGCAACAGTTTCTTTCTGCAAGCTATCAGCCTCCTGAACAGCCAGAGTCTGGTCTGATAAATTTCACACATTTTCAGTGACTGGACTAGTGTCTAGTGTATTTATTGCACTTTGTCTTGGGTATTTCTTGGTAAATCATCTTGTGTATTTATTGCTAATCGTCTTGCGTCATTGCACATGCTCCAGTGCACGTGCACTTTACATTGTATTGTGCAGTTTATTGGTCTGTGTAGCACCTTTGTCCTGGAGAAATGCTGTTTCGTTTCACTGTATACTGTACAACACTATATATGGTTGAAATGACAATAAAAAACTACTTGACTTGATTTGCCGCTAATGCTAAGGATGCGCACTGTGAGCTGTACAGCACTATTAGTGGACTTCAAAACAAACCCCCAGATGGACTGTTTATTGTTGCTGGAGATTTCAATCATGTGAATCTCAAGTCGGTTCTTGTTTTGATCTTGTTGATCTTGTTTACACAAACATTCCCAGTGCGTGCTGGGCAGATCCCTGCCCCACCTCGGATACTCAGCTCACATCTCTGTTATGCTAATTCCAGCATACAGACCGCTTGTCAGATGATCAAAACCAGTTCAAAAGCAGGTGAGAACCTGGCCATCAGGAGCCATCAGGACTGTTTTGAGCACTGTCGTTCCTGAATCAACTTTTATCCAAAGAAATTCACTGAACAATTCATAAAAAAAAATTTTAGAAGCTGAGAGTTTGGTTAAAGAGAAAAAGGTTTAAGTTATTGGCAGGTAATATCAAATCACCTTGGCACAAAATCCGGTTTAAGTGCAAATTACAGGACATCAGACATTGTCTTTTATACACAAAATAGCCCCTCCTTTTCCCCCAAAAAAGTCCTTCATTAATTTTACTGGCAGGTGTCACACAAGTTCTACCAAAGATCTATTTTAGGCATCATTTTACCACACGCTATTTATGAGTTACACCAGCGGGGGTCGCCCTTGTTCCATCAAAGTTTCATTTTCGTCTCAACATGGGTATTTCAGGTCAGAAACATGTCACGTTGACCTCTCCAATGCTTGTGCTATCTATAATAAGTAAACAGAAAAAGATTTAATTGGTTCTCATTAAATTTCTATACATCTTCCGTTATTTATCCACCGTTTTCCTATGTTTATCTTTCTACCAGGATCCTTATTAACCTTCTAAAACAAAACTTCTCTTTCAACTACTGGCACCTGCAACTTTGTGGGATAATGATTCCATGGTTTTTCCTACAGTGCTCTCAAGGTCATCCTTCTCTTATAATGCCCTGGTTAGAGTCTAGAAGAAAATCCTCATCAATATTCTATTAGCATTTATTCAATTTATTCCATCAGCACACCTACTGGCAAATGTTTAGGGAGGCTACAATCTACAGCAACACCAAAGACTTGGAGGAGTACACTTGTGCAGGGCATACGTATGTGGCAGGGCACCCAGGCCATCTGCAACTACAGGACGACACCACCTGCCTGTGATAGTGATGCCTCCTCTCCAGGGGCCCAAACAACATTCCTGGTAGAGTGCTTAGGGAATGTGCAGACCAGCTGACAGATGCAAATTCACACAGGGGCAAAACAGTGACCTTCAGTTCAGACATTCATTTTATTTTATAGACATTGTGCTGTATATAAACTGTAAAAATGTTATACAAAGATAAAACTAGTGATTATGTGGAAATGGTAAATCTAGTTCTTCATTATTTCATATTTACAGAAAAACCCAAACCGACTGTTACTGTGAATCCTCAGAGCTCCATCTACACTGGAGACACAGTTACTCTGACCTGTAATCTGAAGTCTACTGGATGGAGTTTTTACTGGTATAAAGACAATCAACGATCAAATCCTGTGACCTCTACAGACACCAGCACTCACAATGTGACAGTCTCTAAAGAAGGACAAATAAAGCACTCCTGTAGAGCAGTCAGAGGAAACTACGACTCAGAGTTCAGTGATCCAGTCACAGTTACAGTAAGAGGTACGACATGTTTTCCTATTTCAAGTAATGTTAGTTTTAAAGATTATTTATAACATATCATTGTCCAATGATTTTATTTAATCTTATATTTATACTTTTTTGCAGTTATGTAACTATGTAGTATTTTTGATTTATCATGTATATTTGTAAAATGTTTTTATCTTTCTATAGCAAGACCAAAGCCTGTAGTTAAAGTTAAAGATGGGTCTGTGTTCATTGGGGAAAAAGTCATTCTGACATGTGAGATACAGGCTGGAGGATCCTGGCAGTATCACTGGTATAGAGATAATAAAGAGCTCAGTGATTCTGCAGGAAGTAAAACATACACAGTAACCAATGTTAAAAAGTTTAATAAAGGTGATTATACATGTAAAGGAACACAGTCATCAAACCCAAAATACACAGAGAGCAGTGATGCTGTGACACTGATTGTATCAGGTGAGTGTGTTATATTTCACATCATGTCTATTTCATTAACAGTCAACGTTGTATATTGTGGAAACTCTAATCCTGACGAGAAGCTCAGTTTATAAACACTGACTACATGAACTAAACACTCAGTTATTAACTTATTGTAATGAAAACTAACTTTTACTATCTACTAAGAATGGAATGTGTATCAAAATAATACAACATTATTACAGCAAAATTGAAGACATTTGTCTGGTCATCATGAAGAAAGTTTACACTGACTTGTATAAAAACCCTGATGCTGATGCCAGTTGCTCACATGTGTGCTAATTAGTCTTAATAATGCTAAATGCTAATGGATGGTGTTAATGGATGGTGTTAATGCTATATGCTATTTCTAAGTGTTAATGCTAATGGCAAGTGCTAATTGCTAATGATAATTAATAAAGCTAAATAATAATGTCAATTAATAAGACTAATTGCTAATGATGTTAGTGTTAACGGTAATGCTAATTGCTAATGCTTATATTAATTGCTAATGCTAATTATCAGTTGATAATGTTGATATATTTGCTAATGCCAACTGATAATAAATGATGAATGCTAATGCTTATTCTAACTGCTAATGGTAATTAATAATTCTAATTGCTATTGTTGATCTTAGTTAATGCTAATTGTTAATGCTAACCATAATGCTCATACTAATTGCAAAAGCAACCACATATCTTCTGCTTTCCACTAATACCTTTAAGCTTTGGACTAAAATTATGCTCACAAGCAGAATAAACAAATAAAATCAACGTAAGGACATCTTAGTCAGAGGTTTTTCAACATCTTTAATACCCAGACATACCAAAAAAAAAAAACGTTGTAAGATGTGCTGTGTCTTTGGGATCGGAAACTCAAGTATGGCTGTAAGAGATGAAACGGTTACCTGAGGCATGGTAAACCGTGGTAAAATCAATGACGGCTAGTAACACCATATGAACTTTAAACTAATGGAAAAATCTGGTTACCGCGGTATGAAAAACTCTGTACAGAGTACACCGACAGAATGGGTGAAAAGGGGACAACACATTTGTGTGGGACCACATCTTCAAAATGAGCTGTAAATGAGTTCAGTCACACAAACACAGCTCCCCTCCTGAGAAGAGAATTACACTGTCTCAAACCACTCAATGCCTCCTACATAGGTCACTACTTTTTTTTAAACAAACACAATCATTAACCAGCAGCCTTGGTTTAAATAGGGAATTTGTAGTCTATTGTTAATGTTGATTATAGATGACTTAACTTATATTTCCTGCACTGCTTTGGGTGAAGAATTTGCTATTTCATGATCCACGAAGTGCATTACATAGTGAAGATATATATAAGGAAGATAGTGTGCTTTTAGATATGACCTTGCCTGAGTAAATGCTAGATGCTCAAAATTAAACTTTAGGAGTGTTTCTGCCACAGCTGAGATACATGTTAATTAAATTTAAGTTATGTTTTAGTTTTAAAACTCAAAAATAGCAGCTTAATTTGCTTTAAAATTTACGATTTTGATAAAATTAACCAAAAAACCCGAGCTCGGTAGTGTAGTGGTGTGTGCTTTCCAGGTTGGGATATACACAATTACATCCAGATAAGGAGAACATTTCGGAACTTAAACAGTGTTTTTGAGGCATTGAAAAATTGCAGGAGCATTTTTAAAACCGAAAGTATCCAATCAAAATCCAATCTAATATACTTACAAATTTGGCAGAAACAACATTGTCAGTACAGCCATTCTTACTGGGTAGTAGCTATGGATCTATACAGACTCAGGAGGACCACAGGAGCAGCATTTTCATTTTCAAGGTACTGCATCTGAAAACCAAGCCACTATATACGTAATTGTCGGTAAAAACTGATTTCCTAACCTTGGCTTGGGAAGGGGCCTTCAACAGTCTACTAGAACACATTCAAATAGTTCACTCAGAAATTGAATGAAGAGGGGCTGGGGAAGCAACCTGTTTAGGCCTTCCGGTAATTTGGCACACGATTTGGCACACAAGTATGGCAGTATTTAAGGATTCAGATTCAGAGAAGAAAATACAGAGTCAGGTATGCTCTCGCTCTCTGCTCACAGCCTCGCCCCCACCCACCTTCTCTTATTATTATAAACAAATATTATAACTGGTATTGTTATTAAACTAGTTTTACCTAGCCACATGTGCTACCTTAATTTAAGGTTATTTTTGGTGTGCGTGTGTTGCCATCTTAGTCTTATGTAGAGAAAGCATGTGAATTATTTGGAAAGGTACAAAAAGCTGGCTGCATCTGCAAACAATACTTTTACTGTTTTCCTTAAAGTATATTTAGTGGCATGTACTTTTATATTTCTACCTGAGAAAAAAACAACAAAACAAACAAAAAACAGCAGACAACATTTAAACATATTTAACATTATAAAATTGTACTGTATGTCGTAGATCACCATTCAGCTGAAATATTTTGGGATATGATTTTTTTTGTCCATATCGCCCAGCCCTAGACGACAGCTTACAAATATCCCAGTTTACCAAAACAGTCTGACCATCCAGCTCTGCACCTTAAAGTATGAAGAATATGCTTGACTAAACAAAAATGTTTTCAGCCTAGATATAATGACTGAGATTGTGTTTGAGTCTCGAACACTAATTGGAAGACTGTTCCATAGATGTGGGGCTCTGATAAAGATAAAGATCTACTCCCTGGTGTACCCCTTAAAATTCAAGATACTGGCAAATAGCTTGCACCTTCTGATCGAAGTCGGCATGGCAGATTATAAGAGAAGTTTGCTAAGGTGCTGTGGCATGAGACAATTCACTGCTGTATAAGTCAGTAGTAGTATTTTATAGTTGATGTAAACTTTGATCGGGAGGCAGTGCAGGATAAGACAGGGGTGATGTGTTCATATTTTCCGGTTCTAATAAGGATTCTGGCTGCTGCATTCTGGACCAACTGCAGTCTACTAGCTGTTAATACATCTGTTGTAGAGCTGGGCAATATGACCAAAAAATCTCCAAAATATATCTTAGCTGAATGGTGATATACAATATATGATACAGTATTAGCTACGTTGCGAAAAATAATGTTCGCATATGTTACCTAAATCTTATCTCTCAATATAGTTCAAATGAAAATTAAATGTCCATGTTTAAGACAAAGGTTTTCACTGGGCATCTTAACTTTTTCTCCATGATTGTATGTATTGCTATTTATTTAATGATATGTGAAAAAAATTCAATTGTAAAGCGAAGGTAAACGAGATGTCAGAAAAAAAAACATTTTTAATTATTAAAATAAAGACTGAAGTTGATGACAAATGACTTGATTAACTTACAGACCTACAGTGTGTGTAAGAAACTGATTTAAAGGCTAAGAACCACCTAATATAAAAGTGGCAAACATAAATACAGCAAAAGCTGAGTTCCTAACTTGTGATTATCAATAGTCAGAAAACATTTTTCTTTTTTACAAATTAAAGAAATACAGCTTAAAAGACTGTTGTTTAGGCCTGTCACGCTGGAAACGTGCCCCAGTAAAAAGTAAAGAAATATGAGAAATATAAGCAGCTTGCTAATCAAACACCCATGCAATTAATAATAGTTAATTTGTACATGTATTAAATGACAGGTCAGTCATGTAGACTAAGGACTTTTTCATGAACTTAGGTTAGCTTTGGTTGTGTTTTGTAGCTCATATCGCCTTAGCTTAGTTTTTCCAGTTCGCAGCAGTTTGATTATTTGTGACTTTTAGGAGTTAAGAATAAAGACATGTTTTGATGTTTGTGATTAGCATGAAGTAACTGTAACCCTTTCCGTTTTTTCCATTATTTCTGAATTTTTTAAAGCTCTACAGTGTAAATATCTGCATATTTAAATTAATCATTTGTGTTAGTTTAGTTACTTGCGTATATGCACAGAAATACAGAGCGTGTAGTAACATACTCAGCCTGTTAGAGTTCTTAGAGAATTTTACATATTTAACTTAATATATAAAAATATATAATAAAATAATATTATATATAAGTAATGTATGAACAAAGCATTATTTACACACTATGTGAAGCAAGTGTATCAAAATTGTAATCCATTAAGAACAGTTTAGGTGACTGAGCTGGTAAGTAATTAGTGTTTAGATATGGAGAGGATTTGGTTTTACCTTAAACATACATATAAAAGCCCAGACTAAACATCTGTTCATGCAGATACAGTAGTCATGAGTATGTGTGGCCTGATTCCTAGTGTGATTCCCAGCCTGAACAACTGTCCCAGCCCGACCCTGTATACAGTATATACTACACACTAATAACACTATACAGTACATACTACACACTAATACTATACAGTATATATTAAATGTAGCGCCCCCTAGCTGGCCTGGCTATTTGTTAAAGTGCGCTCCCCAAATCCATGTATGGCGAGAGATCTCTCTCTCTCTCTATAGTTAACTAATGCGCTTGACTACCTGTAATACGCCGTTACACAATATAGCATCAAAACAAATGAATTGTACTTAGAGCTCTGTATTAAGGTACTGTCCTTTCCCTTAAATACGTTGTATGAATTATATAATTCCAATAACGTTATAACGTATCTAAATATTACACTTTCTGCATTTAAACCTCTTAACTGTGTGAATTACTATAGAAATTACAGAATGAAATGCACAGGCAACAAACATGAAGTTTAACTATTTACTTAAATAAAAGATGAAAGATTCAAGCAATGCTTCACTCATCAAATAGTTGTGTTTCTCGTTTCAGTTTCGTTCAAACAAGTTCAGTCCCCTTTACATTCGAAATTAAACTCAAAAGTGCGTGAATTCAGTGACAATAACCAAATAAAAGCTTAATCCAAAAATTCGAAATAAAACGCACTGTGGTTGCTGTTAGCGTTGCCGCCGCCGCCGCTGTCGTCTCGGTAGCGTCGCCGCGCTAGCCTTGCTTATGGACACGGATGTCGTCGTCACAGCCACACGATAACTCTGCTGGTCTGCTGAATGAAGTCGTGCCAAGTCGGCCACTCCCTTGAACAGTCCCAGTGAAATCCCAACAGGCTAACTACTTGAGTTGACTAGCCTCACAGAATCCTCGCGGGAAACTTTAAGCCAAAGTATTCCACGTAACCAACATTTAACACACTATATGCAGGAAAAATGTCCATAAGCGACTCACTGTCTGTTTGTCACTAAACATTCACCTGTACATACATGTAATTTACATCTTGCCCCATTTTAGTTCAGTCTCACTCCGTCCTCATTTCCCGCTCTCCTCTCCCCCCACTTCCTGTTTCACCCTGACCTCTAACCCCGACTCCGATTGGCTAACATAACAGCAAAGTGCACATGGTGAAATGACCTCAAATCAGTATCACGATTAATTGAACATTTTTCCTCAATTCCGGTTAATGAACGATTATTATTATTTATTTTTTTGTTCCTAGATTACTAACACAGGTTGTGTTGAAGTATTAAAGCTGAGATGTTTTTCTAATGATTTCAAAAAATAATTGAAGGAAACACACACACACATAAACTATTTATGGTTATTTACTGAATATTTTTGTAATCAAAGCACACATTGTTTGAAATTTAAGAAACACATTTTAATTTTAATGTAAACAGAAAGTTGTCTGAAATGTAAAAAATAAATAACTTGCATTTCTCCACAATATTTGCATTTGGCTTCTTTTTGTTCGATGTCATATTCACTTAAACCAAAATGCGCCCAAACAACAGACACAGCACTTCGTTCCGTATTAAAATTCACCTCCATAACGCTCGCCTGCTGAAGACTGGATGGTGCCGAGTCACTTGACTAGACAAACAGAAGTGTATCTTAAAGGTACAATATATGAACACCACAGGAAAAATATCAAGAGAAATTTAAAAAACGAAATAACCAACATGGGCAAGATCATATAGATTAGATGGCCTGAATGTCGGTTTTGGTTATATTTCGATTAATTGCCCAGATTGTATGTTATCCCCACACCTAGGAGCCAGAGAAAATCCACATAACGAACTCTATCAATCCTTTATGTATGTGAGAGCACAAGGCCCTCTTAGGTAGGTAAAGTAGATCCAACAAACATTGTTTAGAATTACAAACAAAAACTGAACGGAAATAATTAAGCAATAATAAACAAGATGGTATTGGCACTGGTGCGCTGTTGTAGATCCGTACACCAGTGCCAATATCTCACGATTCTCACGATTATACCACAGTTCCATTATCAGGGTCCCAGTGTCATTAGTGTGTAATAACGGCATTCATGGAGCGTCTCTTGGCCAATCAGATTTGCAGGGCCGGAACTAACTGTGTTATTATGTAAGTTATTTATTCTTTCTGTGCAGCTGGTACCAACTGGTCAATGGCCCGGGGGTTGGGGACCACTCGTATACAGTATATACTATCCTATACACTAATACTATACAGTATATAATATTAGAGTTAGAGAAAACTTCCTCAAGCTAAGGTCTGATGCAGACTGATGCTTAGATCTCCTACTGACTATGCAGAGATTTCTACTTAGTGTGTTGTGTTTAAATTATATCAATTCCTTTCTTTTATTTTTTATTTTTTTATTAAATAATTTATGAACATTACAATTATATCTTTTAGTACAGATGATATGTGGAGAGATATTAGAGACCTGCATCATCACACAGCAGTTATTTACTGGTCCTCACTTCCATCAGAGTGAACTGATCACCGTGATTTATAATCTCTGTAACCATATCTGTATCTTATGTATCATGAACATGTAGTGAAAAACCTGTAACAGCAGCACTGACAAGACATCCTGTTCTCCAGCCGAAATAAATCTGCCATAACAGTCATTACTTCACCATTCTCTCTTTCTCTTTCTCTTTCTCTCTCTCTCTCTCTCTATCTCTCTCACACACACACACACACACACACACACACACACACACACACACACACACACACACACACACACTCAGAATTCAGCCAAGGAAAGGGAAAGTGGAGTACTTACAGTTGACACTTCTTCCATAAACATTTAGTAAAAGTTGTTACATAAGTTTAATGCACTTTCATTTAAGCTGTGGTCTGGTTGTGGTCCTTAGGGATTATATCAGTCTCCTTGCCTGTATTATCCACCACTGATCTCCAGTAGAGCAGAGTCATTGTTCCACTCAAACACCACCAGAGTCGCTCGCTTCATTAACAGTCACTGCCCAGTCTAAGACCCTGATTACAAATGGTCTCTTTATACATTAAACCAGACACAAACTAGGCTATTGTGACTAAGTTAAGTTCTGACTCGCTAAGTTCTGACTCTGGATAGTGATCATCCATTTTTATTATCTGACATAGACAAAAATTCACAGTAGCAGTATGAATAGTGAATGTGATTTAACTGGCTGAGATTTATCTAAAAGTACCTCGGAACCACTGTGTGTATGTAGTCAAAATCAGTATAAGACAAGTCTGTTCACTCACTGTCATTTTTGGTAACACCCCTGGGCAGTTTTTTTAAGGCATACAAGACCAAACTTGTTTGTCTTTGAATGGGGAGGTGTTTTTCCATCTGCAAATAAAATAGTAATTACCAATTTAAAAAAGCATGTTTGAGATCACTGGTAAAAGCATTTGGATTAATATATCCCAGAAAAATAAGGTTTTTGATGCATGTGCATGTGAATTACGGGAGCTTTGACACCTTTACTAATATGCTGATTGGTTCTTTCTTCTGATGGCCAGTACTTATGTGAAGCAGTCACCATCTTGGTGTTACGTGTTTCACCATTCATTTTTCGTAGGGTGGCTTATCTCTACATATTATAAGATCGCTGATATAGCCCATTACATTCATGTGTGACTAGCACACTAGGTTTAGCAATATGGACAGGCTTTTTACTGCCCTGTGACTGCAGAATATTTAATTTATTGATTGCTCTGAGGACATAAAAAAGATGAAAAAATAAAAGAAAACATGCTTCTAGAAGAAATTGCATATCCTATCTTTAAGCAAGTTATTTATCATCATCACAAAGACAACAAAACAGTTTCACTGTCATATTGGTGTAGTAAAGACCACTTCACATCCTGAACATTGTGTTTTATCTATAACAGAAAAACCTAAACCTGAACTCACATCAGACTTTAAAGGAGATGTACTGACAGGAAACTCAGTGACTCTGAACTGTACACTGAAACTACAGTCTACTGAATGGAAGTTTTACTGGAGCAAAAACTGGCATGTGATTGGGCCTGAAACACACTTCTACACCATCACACCACTTAGTGTCTCTGATGGAGGTCAGTACAGGTGCAGAGCTGGAAGAGGAAACCCAGTCTACTACACACACTACAATGATGCACTCTGGGTAAATGTTACTGGTGAGTAAGAAGTTTTCTGTTCATTAACAAGGGTTAAAATTTTCTACTAAACCACTAAGTGTAAGAGGCTTCAGAGTCTAAAAGAAGAAGAGAGATGAGTGAGTGATAACAGAGGTGTGTGTCTTTGTGTGCATGTGCTGGAACTTTTGTAGAATTAAAATTATTATTTAGCAGTATTTTTTTATTAAGATCAACGTGTTAAAATTGTAATTAAATTCTATTCTATCAGTTAATTGTAAAATTATTTGTTAGGGATTGTCAATTCCCTCTGCTGCCACCAGAGGGAGCTGACCTAGTCAGTCGACGTTCACCAGAGAACAGGCTATTTTCTTTGCCACCACCAGAAGGAATCAGCCTAGTCAGCCTGTCACAGTTAGGGGAACCTTTTTAGCTGGTCACTTCTGGGTTCCCCATGGAGCCCAGGGGCAATCAGATCTGATGTTGATCACTTGGCTGAGTCTCAATTTAAGAAGAGCTTCAGCCAGGGCTCCCTGTCACACCCTTAGATTTTTGTGTTCTCTTGCACCTGGTAAAAGGTCAGGGCAAGCTGGTAAATTATGGACCTTATAAAGGGTTGCAGTATAGGGTCTGAGGGCCCGAGGTAATAATTGTGTCAGGGAGAGGTTAGGTGCTTGATGTGACTTCTTTTGGGGGAACCTCTCCAAGCCAGGGAAGCTGCCCCGCGGCTCCTAGGTGATTCTATTCCCCCTTTTGTTTGTGTAAATATTCTTTTGTTTGAGAACTCATAAGAGCAGCTTTTCTGCTTGTCCTTTTCATCCTTATCCCTGCTTTATTGTGCTGTGTGGCAAAGCGGCCTGGTGGCGCCACTGTGACGAACCAGGTTAGAATCCCACTTGGCATTATTTTTGTTAAAAATTATTATTTCTTACCATTCTTAAGGATTAATCATCCAGACTAGCGTGCCGCATCTGAGTCCTCCTCAGTGGTGAATCATAACAGTATTCTGTATAATTTCCACTTTTTCTTTCTTCTTTCTTACAGAAAGTCCTAAACCTATGTTGTTTATAAACCCTGATACACACATCTTCAGAGGAGAGACTGTGACTGTCAGGTGTGACATACAGAGAGTAAGAGACATTGAGTGGACATACGACTGGTATAGGAACGATAACATGCTCAACTACACAGCACAGGAGTTCATCATGAACTCAGTTACGAACTCTGTAAGCGGTAAATACACCTGCAGAGGGAGGAGAAGAAGTGACTCTCAGATGTCACAGATGAGTGATACTGTTACACTCACTGTATCAGGTCTGTGTGTAAGTTTATGTTATTACTTTTTGTTATTACACTGAAGGGATATGATGGCTGCATTACTGGATTTATGAAACAACCCAAACTATGGTTACATGAGACATTGACTGATGATATGTGCATTAAATAATGTTTTTATTAAATGTGTAAATAAGCAGGTGATTAAGGGAAATATGGGCTGATACTTAGATCTCCTACGGAGTATACAGAGATTTCTACTTAGTCTGCTGTGTTCAGATTAAATAAATTATATAAATTCCTTTGTTTTAGTGTGAGAACCCTTTTGACCACTGTGCAGTGGAATTCACCTCTGCATTTAACCAATCTGTGCAGTGAAACACACACATAGACACTAGTGAACACTAGGGGGCAGTGAGCAAACATGCCCAGAGTGGTGGGCAGCCACTTTATCTGCAACACTCAGGGAGCAGTTGAAGTTTAGGGCACTTCAGTCAAGTTGGCAGTCGCAGAGTTTGAACCAGGGACCTTCTGGGGAAGGGGAAAATGAGCACAGTAATTTATATTTTCTGTAACCGTATCTGTATCTCATGTATTATGAACATGTAGTGAAACACCTGTAAAAGCAGCACTGACAAGACATCCTGTTCTCCATTTGCTATAAAGCTGCTGTAACAGTCATTACTTCACCATCCTCTCTCTCGCTATCTCTTCAATTTAAGAAGATTTATTGGCATGACAAATATTACAGTCATATTGCCCAAAGCTGGGGTACAAAACAAAACACAAAACAAAGACAACAACAACAACAATACCAATAATAATAATAACAATAATAATAATAATAATACTAAAGAAAATTAATATAATAAAATAGAAATGGGTGGTCAAACATATAAGTATAAAATGCTACAATGATTGTGTGTGTGAATGCGTGTGTTGGTTGATTTGGTCAGTTTCTGTCCCTCACTTGGTGACAGGTGTGTGTGTATTGTGCTGCTAGTACACAGCTCTCTGTGTTCCCCCAGTAAGTTGGACAGTTTGAGGGATGAATTCTGTGAATTTAGTGAAATATGGATCTCTGATGTCTGTATATTTAGTCCATTCAGTGAGGAAGTGCAGCTCTGTCTCAGTTTTATTGAACGGACACTGCTGACACACTCTCTTTTCTCAGTGCAGCCCCCAGGACTGCCAGTGTTGTCCTGTCTCTATGGCCAAGTGATGGACAGTGAGTTTGTACGTGGTCAGGGTGTGTGATGACGCAACTTGTGGGCTCGTCACCACCGCGGCCCGACGGCCGCTTTCATACTTTCACTTTCATTTGGACGTTGTTATAAACAT
>JAOVVF010043498.1:0-19750 GCA_028565595.1 Duopalatinus emarginatus
TAGTATAAATTGGTATATATAATAAAGTTTTCCTCCTTAACTTTAAAAAGGGAGGTGGTGCCCCGATAATTAATTAAATAATAATATACGTGTATTCACTGTATATTCACTACACCTATTTAAGCCCAACGTTTCTGCCTGCATGTTGTGGCTTATTGTATTGGATGTATGTTAATATGCATGTATGTACTTCTGGTTGCTTTCTTCCTGCCTTCCGTGGGTGTTTTTAGTTTTGATTTGTTTTCTTTAGTATTTCCGTTTGTGTTCATGTTTGCCTTTTTCATTGTAAACCCATTCAAATTCATTTTCAACTCATCCATCAATATTTTTTCTTGAAAAATCACTCAATAGGTTGTATGTCAAGATAAGATCAATTGCAGTTAAAGTTTCAGGGATGAAATAAAGCTGTCAGTGAAGAACTGAAGAAACATACAGGTGCCTTAGAATTGGTCTGAGAATCAGTTCGAGTCACACTGTTGCTGAAATTGAGGTGCTGTTATCTGCAGGTAGGTAGAAAATAAATGGTTTTCAGTCATTTTGCAAAATGTTTGCATGAACACCAAAGGCATTACACTATTCAAAATATGAATATGTTCATTAAATGAAACCTCATCAATCATTCACTTAATTGCAGAGATTAATATGGTGTGTACTGGGGCATGCAAGGAACAAGCATCACAGCCCTCCTGCTGTATTCTGCCATCATTCTAGTGCAGTAAGGGTCATGCCACTACAGCTTTTACATAGGTATGTTGAGGCTGCTCATGCTGCAAACATCAATCCCTCCATTAACTTACTCGCCTAGTGTATTGTGGTTGCACTTTATCCAGAGCCCACCCAAAATCACTGGATGCAAGGCTGGAATACAAACACCCATTCATTCACATATTCACCACTTTTGGCAATTTAACACATTCAGCTCACCTACCATGTGTGTTTTTGACAGATTGAAGGAAACTATAGCACTTGGAGAAAACCCACACAGTCACAGGGAGAACACACCAAACTCTTTACACAGAGAGACCTGAGTGAGGCTCAAACCCAGAACCCCAGATTCCTGTGTAGCACACATTACCTGCAGCATTATTGTGCCGCCCTATGATGCAAACAATAGATTATTAATCTACTCTCCATGGGTTACAGCAGCAGTGCCTTAACTGGCTCCTTTACTTCAATTTGTAAACTCTGTTTATTAGATGAATGCCCACAAGGACTTCTGCTAACATGTTTTCCTTGTCTCTCACAGAGCTCTAATGGTATTTTCACCCAATGTGATTCAGTAGAAATGAGTATCATGCATGCCAAAGAAAGCGAAAATGGGTGAGGCTTCTTTTGAAGAAACTGTGACAAATATGATGAAAAGATTAACTGTCTCTTCAGTGAAACTCCCATTAGATAGTGGTTAGAGTAGAGACAAATAGGTTCAGAAAAGTGTTTCTTTACAAGCTCTCAATGACTCAGTAATACTTCTCATACATTGCTGGATCTTGTTAAATATCTTGCTTGCAAACATCAATCCTGTTTATCACATGGGGTATGTTTCGTGCACTGTTGCTGCACACACACACAATGTTATCACCAGAGTATCTTGCTTCTAGCCAGGCAGCAGCCTGTTCTTAAAGCACATTAATCTGTGATTGATGCCTGGACACTTATCCAGACAAGTTAGCACCAGAGAATTGGCTAAATCAGGCTGCAATTCTGAAAATAAACACTGTTCCTCTCTCAAGACATTTCCATACTAAGTCACATGTGTTAATTTATTTGATAACATAACTTCTTGCTTGTTATAGCTGATTAAACAGCAATAACCAAATGACTAATTTTGCAAAAACTTCAATTGCTGTTCAATGTTAAAGAATAATAATACACATGGAAGACAACATACAGTATCCCAGGAAACCCAGCTTTCAAAGCCATCATGAGAAAAATTTAGAAGGAGGATGCTGATACCGGACTCACATAATCATTATTTGTACCATCAAGTAATCGTGCATGTTATATAATTGTGCATGTTATATATCTGACTTTTTAAACCTGAGAGTGAGAGAGAGAGAGACTGTCAGACAGAGAGAAAGACAGACAGACAAAACAGGAGGAAGAAATTACGACATAGATAGATAGTCAGATTTCCTGACCAAAGTATTTTCATTATTCTACGTTGTGGCCAAAGCAACAAAAAGAAATGTGGCGATGTGTCAACCCAAGATAGACAAAAAAACACAGTATTTATGTATCAAGTGCCAGAAATAGACCGGCATGTGTAGACTGATGTGGACTAATATGATGATATCACAATACATATTGACATAAGTGTGTTCAATTAACATGTCTTTTGGCTCATATGTTTATATGGATTTTTCCATTTTTAAAAATGTATATAGAATAGGATTTTTATATTATATAATTATAGATTTATTATTTCTTACATAGATCTAACATAGGTAAATGGTAAATAATACCAATTTGTGTTGTCTTGTTTGCTTGTAATTGAGATAAAATAAACATCTGAGCATAATTTTATATAAATTGTTACGGCCGTATTGCTTTAAAAACCCAGTAATGTGCTGGGTCCACCACACCCGTAAGCACTGACTAAGTAACATAAACCTAAACACCACACAAGGGTTCATGGCGAGACTGTACCATTATAAAAATGTGAATAAACTGTTGTGAAGCTAATGATGGCCCAGTATCTAGCAACCTGTGCACTACAATTAAAAAAAGAACTATCCAGAAATCTGGATCAGTATCTGGAACTTCAGCTGTCCAGGTTTGATGTGGTCCACAGGCTGGAGCCACACATGGTGATGTTGATTAACCTCTCCAGCCAAGGCCACCACTAAAATTTATCTGTAGGCCAGACAGACTATAGGGGTAAAGGTGCTTGGGTGGTGGTTTGGTTGTTGTTGAGTGTGATCTCCGGACAGAGATGAAGAAGGTTAAACATGTTATGAGTGATGATTCCTACCTTTATGTTATCTTTGCAAAGTTACTTATATGTTGCTTATTTGTTTTTATTTGTGCATGTGTTTGTCAAAGGTGAATATGCTGGAGTGCTAGCAGCGAAACATTAAACAATACAATGAAATTTCAACATTGATTATCTCATTACAATCGCACCTCTCAAGGGGTGGGATATATAAAGTCTTATTGACTTTATGGGCTAAATTGTCATGTTTGAACAACTTGGTCAAAGCATCTCCAAAACAGCAGGTTTTATAGGGGGGTGCCCAGTATGCAGTGGATAATACCTACCAAAAGTTGTCCAAGGAAGGACAACCAGCAACAGGGTAACCAGTGCTGATGAATCACTGATGCATAAGGGATGAAGGCTAGACTATCTTGTCCAATTCCACAGAAGATCCACAGAAGGATCTGTTGATAACTTATTGGTGACAGATAACTGAGCACATCTTCAAAGGGTCTTGTGTATCCCATGCATCAATGGGTCAGAGCTGTGATAGTGGGTATTTAATATTACATGTTATAGCTGATGCGTGTATACTAAATGTATTGTTCCTCTATACTCAAACTTTGTGTATTTCAAGGATACAACAGTCAGGATACTTGGACTCTTGACAACATCTCTCTTTTTATAATTCTTCTGCCCTTGTTGTTACACTCTTATACCCCTATACCACTCTCTGGCCATAACCTGCCATTACATCTCCTCCTTTTAGCTAAAGGTCTAACTAGAATAACAGAACCTTAAACTGCCAAAATATATTCATATTCAAAACTGAACATGGCATTTCAACTGATATTACTCATACCGCTTTTTTTTTCTTTTCAATATATACATGTGTGTGAAATGATCAGAAGTTCAGTTTTTTTCAGTGGCCTTTGACAGTTTTCCTGATCTAGTAATTGTCATGTGCACTGATCAGGGCTGTACTGGTACATCTCTGAGATGTGAACAGTTGCGGTGGAGCCGACCTCGTATGAGTGTGGTGTGGGTGCAGTGCCCACAACTGTCCCTCTATTGTGTGAGTTTGAGTATGGTGCCTCTGGTTGTATGTTTGCTGTTGTTGTAGTTTTATCGCAGTAGTTTCACTTTTCTCTGAATGTTTCGAAATCAGGCCACTGTGGTTGTAGTTGCACTGGTGATACTGGACCCCATAAGGAGACTTGTCCCCATAAGGAGTGCATATATCCAAGATGGTAACGCAGCTATAGCTTGCGGCAGCCGCTGCGGATACAAAATAGTGCTTTTTGTTAATTTACTCATGTCTGTTCTAACCTTTTCTGGCACATGGACACAAGAACAACTAGTGTCCATGGGTATGACCATCAGACTCATCCACACACACCCTAATGGACTGTTTATTGTTTCTGGAGATTTCAACCATGTGAATCTCAAGTCAGTTCTCCCTAAATTCCACCAACATGTGAACTTTGCTACAAGAGGAGCGAACACGCTGGATCTTGTTTACACAAACATTCCCAGCACGTACCGGGCAGAGCCCCGCCTTACATCTCAGATTCTCAGATCACATCTCTGTTATGCTAATTCCAACATACAGACCGCTTGTCAGATGATTGAAACCAGTTCTAAGGAAGGTGATAACCCAGCCAACCGGAGCCATCTGTGCTCTTCAGGATTGTTTTGAGCACACAAATGTTTAGGAAGGCTGCAACCTATAGCAACACCACAGACTTGGAAGAGTACACTTCATCTGTGACCAGCCACATCGGCAAGTGTATAGATGATGTGACTGTCTCCAAGACCATCACCACATGTCCCAACCAGAAGCCGTGGATGACTGCAGAGGTGCATGCTCTGCTGAAGGCTTGACAAGCAAGAGACAAGGCAGCCCTAAGAAAAGCAAGGGCCAAACTGTCCATCAAAGCGGTGAAGCACGCACACGGCCAGAGCATCCACAGCCACTTCAGACACAGCAGTGACACATGGCGCATGTGGCAGGTCAACCAGGCCATCATCAACTACAGAACAACACCACCTGAACAGAGTGGCAGCGAGGAAGACCATCCCTCCTCCTGACAACCAGGTGCTGTGCCTTACAGCAGCTGACATGAGAAAAACTCAGAGTTAACCCACGGAAAGCTGCTGGACCAGACAACATTCATGGTAGAGTGCTCAGGGAATGTGCAGACCAGCTGACAGATGTCTTCACTGACATCTTCAATATCTCCCTGAGCAGTGCCACCATCCCGACATGTCTCAAAGCCACTACCATCATACCCATGCCAAAGAAGTCTTCAGTGTCCTGCCTCAATGACTACCGTCCCGTTGCACTCACACCCATCATCATGAAGCGCATCAAAAGGTTTGTCATGAGGCACATCAAGACCCTGCTGCCTCCTTCACTAGATCGCCTGTAGTTTGCGTACTGTCCCAACTGCTCAATGGACGACACCATATCCACCACCCATCACCTGGCACTCACCCACCTGGACAATAAAGACACTTATGTTCAAATGCTGTTCATAGACTTCAGTTTAGCATTCAACACAATCATTCCTCAGCACCTGATTGGAAAGCTGAACCTACTGGGCCTGAACACTTCCCTCTGCAACTGGATTCTGGACTTCCTGACTGGAAGACCTCAGTCTGTCCAGATTGAAGAGTACCAAGTTCCTTGGAGTTCACCTGGCAGAGTATCTCACCTGGTCCCTCAACACCAGCACCATAACCAAGACAGCCCAGCAGTGTCTCTACTTCCTGCAAAGGCTAAGGAAGGCAAATATTTCTCCTCCCATCCTTACCACATTCTACAAAGGAACCATCGAGAGCATCCTGAGCAGTTGCATGACTGCCTGATTTGGGAACTGCACAGTATCGGATCGCAAGTCCCTGCAGCAGATAGTGAGGATGACTGAGAAGATCATCTGTGTCTCTTTCCCCACCATCACGGACATTTACACCACATGCTGTATCCGCAAAGCAACCAGCATTGAAATCATTACTAATTTACACAGTTACAGATTGCTCTTTGTGATTCATTTCCTGTTTTGCTGACACACACTGTTCATGTGCTGCAGGCACTCCCTTATGCAACCACATAGTGGCTCATTTTTCAAACTGCACATTTCTCTCAGTTCAGTGTGCAAGTAGTTCCCCCTGTGCATAGCTGTACTGAAACTAAACAACACTGGCACAAACCTAATGCACTTTACCTGCTTTACCACACCTGAAATGTAAAAATAGCTATAATAATAATAACTTAATAACTTTCATTTAAATATTAATTTAAATGCTTATAGTTTGGGGTATTGTCTGTGCTTAAATTTGTAGAAGCAGACTTTACAGGGGAATGGTGGGCCCTTTCCTGGACCCGTGCATGTTCAGAGTGGCAGAAGCTTATGAAAAATTCCCCCTTGAAGACAAGCCACTGTGGCTTGTCTACCATGGGCATAGAATCCAACAAGCCACCATGGGCATGGAACTCCACAAGCCAGCTGTGCAGTATGCATTTGATATGGTGCAGGAGGGCAGTGTTCTGTCATATGAACAGTCTGTTTTACTATGATGACACATCACACTGCATCCTGATGCTCCATCATACCCACTTCTGCCTCTGGAGGACCACCACCTTAATGCACTCACCGGTGCTTTTGTATGCAAGGAACAGGAGCTTTTTCACCTGAAAGCTTTGGAGGTGTCACTTGATATGGCTCATAAAATTGAGGCGTCATCTCAGGAGCAGATACTTTTGCTGACTGGCATCGTATTTGACCCAATTGAATTCCCCTATTTTTGCTTTGTGAAGATTAAATGCCCTAATGTGAAAAAAATATATTTGACTGTATCTGTATATGGAGTATGGATCTTCAAAAGTAAAGAAGACACATGCATATTACTGGCAGATTCAAGGTAAGTTACTAATCACTGGGTTGCAGTGATTTGATTTTGTGGTGTGGATTAAGGAAGATTTCTTTGTGGAGCGGATTTACAGAGATGTACAGAGACAAATTCATGAGAAGACAGATTTCTTTTACTTCTACACATACATGACCAAATATCTGTCAGAATCTACTTCATTTAGATCTACAAAAGTGACTAGGTGTGTCTAAAATAACTATGGCCTTTACAGACGTTCAGTACATATTTGGTAAATTATTCAAATCAGGGACTGAATTTGAAAAGTTATCTTCTCACCTGCATTGTCTGCTTAGTTGCTTGTATGCAGCTGCTCAGTCATGGAAACCCATTCCATGAAGATCCTCATGAAGATTTTTTCACTAATGTTTGTAGAAGCAGTTTGCATGCCTAGGTGCATGGTTTTATATACCTGTGGCCATGGAAGTGATTGGAACCTGAGTTCAATGACTTGGATGGGTGAATGAATACTTTTGGCAATATAGTGTACAACAGTATATATATATATATTTAACCCATGCCTTAACTAGTGCTTTAATAATTTGACAATAGACATGCCACTGTAAACAACAGGCAGGGAAAGGAAAATTACACCATCAAACAACTTGTTTTGTTTGATTCTGCTAATTATATGTTCTACCTGTATTCTAAGATGAGCTATGGATTGTGTGCTGGTATGCAGGCATCTGATTTTCTTTGACAGGAATGGTGGGCAATAGACTTTGCACTTAATGCAATCATTAATGAAGGAAGCCCTTGTCAATCATCACTGCCCTTTCCTCAGTGAGCAAATTGGACAACACTGACTGTTTGTATAACTCTTTGTTACTCACTGACCCAGCAAAAAGTGAGCGGAAAAAAGGGCTATGCCAATCAGGCCCTTCATGGTGCATGTGAAGTACATCTCACTTTGTAGGAGTGGTGATGATGTTGTCTGACACCTGAGCTCAGTGCAGTCCAAGACTACCTGAATATCAGGAAAGTCTTGGTATTCTAAAGGGAGGTTGCTTTTCATTTCCTCTGGTGCCAATCAAATGCCAACGGATTCTTCACCGTTCTCCCTCACCGGTGTTTTAACTCTTCTGGGTTGTATATATATATATATTCTTGGGATTTGGCACTATGCTTGCCATCAGAACCATGACCAAAAACAAGCTTAAAACAACAAATAAATGTCATAGGTTGCCAGCACCCTTACTTCCTTGATTCCAGATCAAGGAAGTATCCTTGAAAGAAAATACTAAACACAAGCAGGTTATAAACAAGGCCCATAATTGGTAAATCGTCTAAAAATTTGTATTATACAATATATAATACAAATATATATATATATTCTTGGGATTTGGCACTATCCTTGCCATCAGAACCATGACCAAAAACAAGCTTAAAACAACAAATAAATGTCATAGGTTGCCAGCACCCTTACTTACTTGATTCCAGATCATGGTGGCCTACTTCAGTGCCTTCCCCATCAGCAGAACCATACGTTTTATCTAATTTAATTTCATAAAATGCCTAGAACTCATCACGTTAGAAGACTGCAAGTCCTAAGCTTAGCTTTTTTTCAATAAAGCACTAGAATACTGTCTGCTAGTGACATGAATGTAAACATGGATTTAATACAAAACATACAAACATGGGCTGTCAGGTTTGGGTAATATTCAGTTTATTCTTTTAAATTTATCTTTAAATTTCCCATAAATTTCATTCCAGGTGTTGTCACATTATATCTGAATCAAAAGGGCCCATTAGAGACCATCCAATGATTAAACTGTTTATTTGTTTGTTATGTTGAAGGAATGCAGAAAAGCTCTTTAGTGCTGACAAAATCTGCCAAAATTTGTAGGCAGAAATCCAGAGAGTGGAAAGCAGATTTTAAATACCAACCGAGCAGTGGCTTTGAAGTGTTGATTGGCTCACATATAGAACCTAATAAAACCAAGCGAGAGTTTGCCTTTGGAAATATAATCATTTTATTTTCTTGACAAAAAGCACACAGTAACTAATCATCCTAGTTACCAAAACATTCTATGCCCATGAACCCTTCAGCTTTGCACTGTTAACCACGAAAAAACTGTTTGACTGAACAAACAGGTTAAAGACTAAAGGTTCCCAGACATAGTGTCTACTACTAAGACTGTGCCTCTGCTGTAGTTTTTATACAGTATCAGAAAAGAGCCTGCACCTTTCAATCAAAGTAGACGTGGCATATTATAAGAGACCAATCACTGCTTTATAGCCCAATAGTAGTATTTTATAATTTTATAATTAAGATCTTTCTGAGAGCCAGTGCATTCGTTTTCCTGTTTTTGAGATAATATATTGTTTAATCTTCCCTTTTAATCTTGCTGGCCTTTGGCTTTCTAAAATGCCAAAAGGTCTCTTAGCTTTTGATCACTACCTCATGTCGTCTCACACCTATTTGTGTATTGAGATGTCCTATCCCTGCCTGTCCTTGAAGTGTTATTCCCCATTTCCTTCCTTACCCCCCCTCCTTAACCTGTTCCTGTTATCTTCATCCCACATTCACCCCTCCTTAAACTCCTCTTCATCTTCTTCCCCCTAAGTCCTCAATGTATATAAGTTCCCTTCTTGAAATGAACAGATTCTGAATTTGAAGCAGTAATTGATAGCATACTCAAAAAACATCTTAATGAACAAAAGAGGTCAGAATACTTTTCTAGTAAAGGTTTTCCTTCTGATAGAGAGTGGTCTGTTTCTGAATGTAAATCAGCTTTAGGCTATGGTGTCAAACATGATTCCGTGAAGGAATGTATTTTTGTAGTAAACAATACTGTGAGTATAAACTTAGGCAGATGGCGGATAAGCTAGAGGAAGCTGAGGATAAGATCCTAAAGTTAGCTAACGAATGTAAAAAGCACAAAACATCTGCAGTTAATGCTCAAAAAACATGTAAAAGGCTCCAACAATCACTGACCAAGGTTGAACAGTTACATGCTAATTGTGAAACTAAGCAACAGTGTCGACCTCCAGCTGTAGCTCCTTCTCCAGGTCAGCCATGCTACACAGAGGATGAACATCCTCCAATGTTGTCTAGTCTGTATCCAGACTTAGATGTGTTTCAACTCAGATGGGTCAGAATCTTCATTCTCTGATGAGGATTCTGGACCTACTAGCAATAAAGTATTTCACATGAGACCAGTCACTATCAGGTCTGCTGAGGTCCTTAATAGGGGTGGTGGAGTGCAGCCACATTAGACAGATTGTCCAAGGAATTTAAACATCCAAGGCAAATGGGACCTGATTTCATAGACCTTATAGAAAAAAAGAAAAATTTGTATTCACTGCATCCTAATGATGCTGTAGCAATAGCAAGCCAAGTCCTTAACATCATTGATAGTAGAAAACTTGCTAACAAGGTGTTGGATGGTTTAGGTGATAATAATTTTCTGAGGAAATTGAACTGTTCTTTGTCTATTAATGCTGATTCTTGTGTTTGGAACATTGCCTCTTCGAAAGGTTCTGATCTAGCTGATCACTCCATATGGTCTGAGCATAAGGATGACTGTGGTCTGCTAGATATGGAGCCAGTTGTTCTTACAGGTCGCTAGCCTCCATGTACTAAGCAGTATCCTATTAATACGGAAGCTTTGCAGGGTATTAGGCCCATCATAGAACAGCTTGAAAAAAGAGGTATCTTGGTCAAAACACATAGTGTATTCAACAGTCCTGTGTGGCCAGTTCGTAAAGCTAATGGAACTTGGAGGCTAACAGTGGACTACAGAGTAGCCAATCAGCATATTGACAAGTTAACTCCATTAGTTGCTGACCCGTCCACCATCTTTGATGGCATTCTCACAGACCACAGTGTTTTTTCTGTTGTTGATATGGCCAATGGTTTTTGGTCTGTTCCATTAGAATCACAAAGCCAACCATGGCTTGCTTTCACTGTGGGGGATGTCCAGTACCAATGGACAAGGCTACCACAAGGGCTCCATAACAGTCCAAGTATTTACCATCAAGCACTCAGAAAACATCTTTCCCAGGCTGAGCACATTTTGCAGTCATCTATTGTGATTCATTATGTTGATGATGTTTTGTTAAGCAGTGAGAATGAGGAAACACATGACAGAGATATAAAGGCACTTCTTGATTTTTTGGCTAGCAAGGGACACAAGGCCAGTCATGATAAAGCTCAGTTGTGTTGTGATGGTGTACAATATTTGGGACAATGGGTTACCCAGGGTTCAAGAGGCATTTTGCCTGCAAGAAGCTCTGCAATTGGTGCAATGTCATTGCCAACCACAGTGCATAAATTGCGAGCTTTCTTAGGTCTATGCAATTACTGTAGACCTTGGATAGATTCTTATGCTGCGATTTCACAACCACTATACAATCTGCTTAAAGGTAACCCCGGGCAACATGACCCTCTTGTACACACAGATGACACAACCACTGCTTTTGTAAATTTAAAATCAGCCTTGATATCTGCACCAGCTCTTGGCCTTTGTGATCCAAACAAGCCTTTTACTGTCTTTGTTCATGAGGACTGTGGGTTTATGACGTCCTGTCTAACTCAGGAACATGTTGGTATGCAGCGTCCAGTAGCTTATCATTCAGCTAAGTTAGATGCTGTAGCATGTGGAATGGGTCCATGTTTAAGAGCAGTGCAGGCTACCTATCTAGCCCTGTTAGCATTTGCACCAGGGACACTAGAACAAACAGTAACAGTCAAATGTCCTCATTCTGTGTCAGCCCTGCTCAATAATGGCCGGTGTTGTCAGTGACAGCCTCCAGAAGGGGCAACTGGCTTGCAGTTTTGACAGCTCCTAATGTGGTGATTCAGAAGGCACCCATGAACAACCCTTCCTCTTTTATGATGTCCTCACTGGCTTATGCTTACAAGGAAGGGGATGATCATGATTGCATTGAATTATCAAGTCCTCATCCTGTTTTTAAAGACGGTCCTCTTGACAATCCAGATTTGATTCTTGGAAACTGACGGTTCCTCAACTTATACTGATGGTCAGCGTAGATCTGGATGGGCAGTGACTGATAGCTTTCAAACTCTGGCTAATGGTAGTCTTCCTCCCTCCTACTCAGCCCAGCAGGCTGACTTGGTGGCCCTAACTGAAGCATGCAAACTTGCATCAGGTAAAAGTGCCACAATCTTTACAGATTCCATATATGCTTTTGGAGTGGCCCATGATTTTGGACACTTATGGAGTCACAGAGGTTATCTCACAGCTGCTGGCACTCCAGTTAAAAATGCTGATTTAGTACAGGGTCTTTTGGAGGCTGTGAAGTTACCCACAGATCTAGCCATTGTGAAAGTCAAAGCACACTGAAGCAGATGAAGCGGCTAAAAGGGCAAGTTTTTTACCACCAGCTAGCATTGCATCTCTTACTAGTACAGAGTGCAATACTAATGATATTTCTTCAATTCAACAGCTACAGTCCCGACTCCCCAAACTGGGAACTCTGGACATGGCTAGACTCAGGTGCAAAGGTTGGTCCAGATGGTGTCTGGACCAAAGGGGGAAAATTAGTCGCACCTGAATCATTACTCCTTTACCTAGCAGCACATTGCACTCTTTGGGTCATATTGGAGTGGAAAAGATGGTTAATCAGTTTTCACATTCCTGGTGGAATCCTAAGTTCAGGAAACAAGCTAAAGCAGTTGTTAAAAATTGTGTAGCATGTAATCAGGTCAATGTTGCACCTCAAATGCACACGCCTGCTACAAAGACAGTAACACCTCCAGGTCCATTTCGCCAACTACAGGTAGATTACATTAACAAGATGTACTGATTGTAGTGGATAGATTTTCTCGCAGGATTGAAGGTTATCCAACTTCTAAGGGTACTGCTGCACACACTGCTAAAATGTTAGTGCAGGATTTTATTCCTAGGTGGGGACTTTCTGAACAAATTGAGTCCGATCAGGGTACTCAATTCACTGGACAGGTAGTGCAAGCAGTCTGTAAACTTCTGAAGGTTAACTGGAAACTTAATTGTCCATACAGACCACAAGCTTCAGGGCAGGTAGAGTGTGCAAACCATGTCATCAAGGAATGGCTGACTAAACTTCATAGTCAGGGTGTCAAATGGACTGCAGCCTTGCCTGCCGTAATTTGCAGCATAAGGGCAACTAGCAACAAAACTGTTGGGCTTAGTCCTTATGAGGTTGTGACAGGTAGACCGATGCTAGTTCCAGGGGTGATTGATCTCCGCAAAGCAGATGTGCATTTACTGTCAGATGCACTTTTCAATTACTGTCAAACACTAACACAAGCAGTACAGGCAGCTCAGAGTCAGGTCAGTAGTGCTTGGGGTAAACCAGTTGAAAGTGGCCATACAGTCATTCCAGGTCAATGGGTCATGGTGAGAAGACATGACAAACAATCTCTAGAATCAAGATGGCATGGTCCATATCAGGTTCTTTTGATTACTGATTCAGCTGTAAAGTGTGAAGTAAATAAAACATGGATTCACATTTCTCACTGTAAGGTTGTGCCTGCTCCCCAGAACTGAGTGTTAGGGTCAGCAGGAGGTGGGTCATGTACAGAGCCTCAAGGAGGAACTGTGATTTTTATTATCATGGGGGTTAACATTGAGGTGAAGACATTTAATACACTGTACATGTTTTCTTTGTGTATTTCACAGGGCCACATAGAAAGTAAACCAAGTTACCATCCATTGCTGTTTGAAGACAAAGCCAGACAAAGCCACACCTGGACCAAGCTTCTCTCCTGGATGCATAAATAGGACCGATATTATCTTCAAGACAACCTGCACAAAGGACTGGATCCAAGTGGACCTTCACAACAATCTACTGGATTAACATTTGCTGGTTCACTGGGACACTCACTTCTTGGACATTTCTGGCATAATGTTATGGAAATAGGCACTGCCATATTCTGTATATTGTATAGTTTCTGTTTTCGATTCCTCATTGTACATATGTTTCGTACATGTAATAGTAATACTATTTTGTAATTCTCCATTAGGGAGACTCAAAGGGGGAATTGAGAGAATATATTGTTTAATCTTGCCTTTTAATTTGGCCTTTTGGCTTTCTAAAATGACAAAAGGTCTCTTAGCTTCCCATCCCTGCCTGTCTTTGAAGTGTTATTCCCCATTTCCTTCCTTACCCCCCCTCCTTAACCTGTTCCTGTTATCTTCATCCCACATTCATCCCTTCTTAAACTCCTCTTTATCCTCCTCCCGCCAAGTCCTCAATGTATATAAGTTCCCTTCTTGAAATCACTGATCAGACTGGACGGACAGGACTGCGGTGGCGGGCTACACTGGACTGCGGTGACAGGCTACACTGGACCCCCGTTGCAGGCTAGATCAGACCCCATTGACAGACTAGGCTAGACTCAAGCTGAACTCCGTCAATAGATTAAACCCAACTGTACTACACGTAACTTCTGTATGTGTAAATAAACTCAAGTCAGCGCTGAAGCCTCCAGTCTCCTGACTCGTCTATTCAAGATTCCTAACATCTTGTTCTTGTTGTTTTCTGTTGTTGTTGTTGTTGTTGTTAAGAATCTGTGACTATGTATGAATATTTCAGTGTGTATATATGAGTAGGTTTGTGTTTTGTGGGGAGTATTTAAATGCCATTGCCATTTACATATCTCCACTCTCTGTACCAGCTTCAGAATGTTTTAAGGGGCAACCACTGAAGAAGAGTCTGAGTGCAAATAGGATGTGCTGATGGCCAGATTGGAAATGCTGGAACTGATCGTGAAGGTGATGAACCCAATGGTGGAGGTACTAGAGCAGAGGGTAGAGGTTCTTGAGGCAGTGGGGAAGGTGCTCACAATTGTCACACTGGCAGCTAAAGTGGAGATGACAGAAGGCACACCACAAATCACAGAACCTTCCTCTTTGTCATCTTTCACATCATGATCTACGTCATGAGCGAGATCTGTTTTGGCTAAAAATGTAAAAAAAAATCACATGTGGCACAAAGTCTGCATGCCATAAGAATCTTGGCTGTTAAGTTGGGCCAGTTTTGTCCCACAATACACTTCCCATTGCTATATCTGGCCCAGAAGTGTCTTATTATCTTCTATCTGGGTTGTGCTGCCTTTTCTAAGTCAGTATGCATATCCTGAAATGCCTGACCAGTCTGACCAGACATTACAATGATTTTTGAGGGTTGTATATACAACCCATGCAAATCATATATGTATATATTGCTACCAGGGGGAACTGGTATCAACCTGTTCATCCAGTGAGGCTATCAGATCAGATCTAATAGGGAACAACTGGAGTCTCCATCTAAGCAGAGATTCAGCCAGGGCTCCTTGTCACACCCTCAGCTTTCTGTGTGCTTTTGCACAAGGAAAGAGATCCGAGACATGGGTAATTGCGATGCCTTATGGAGGTTCGTCGGGTACTGGCGTGGACCCAAACGAGACACACCGACCCGGACAAGGGACCGGCATGGAAAAGCCATTCTGTGACAGTATGGGAGGTGCTTGAAAGCACAAAATAAAGCAAATAATAATAATAATAATAATAATAATAATAATTAACCTCCAACGGGCAGGTGGAGCATGAGTGATGCTCAGAAAAAGTGTCAAAGTACGACAGAGCTGCATGAACAAATAAGCTGTTAAGCTAAGCATCTTCTGCAGAAGAGAGAGGGAGAGTCGATCTGATGGCCTAGAATGAATGAGGTGATTCACCCTAGTGAGGAATGAATCACCATGGGGGAGGCACCTGGGGGAGGTGGGGGGACTGTCTATGTCTCAACAAAGCACATTTGTTATCACGAGTGTCAAGCTGCTGGTTTGAAGGTAAGATTTCTGCTTGATGTGATCATGTGCACAAAAGGGACAAAATTTCCTTAAGGTAAGATCTATCACAAGATTTGTAGTCAGTGTTCTTCTGATTTACCACAACTTTATGCTTGCTGCCTTCTCTAGACACAGGCAGTCTGTCACAGCAAGCTGTCTATTAACACTAACACCTCTGTTCAAAGTTAGCTAGCTAGCTAGCTACTTAAGCTTAATAATTCTGAAGTATAGAAGTGAACAAACCAGTAGCAGTGTGCTACAAACTAGTTAACATTAAATGTTGTGGTATTTCACATGGTCTGAAAGTATTTTACTTTCACAGCTGTACCTGCTGAACTATATGTGACAATAAGTGTTCAGCTTGAGTTTTACCTGCCCATTTTAATATGACATTGGTGCAAGGATAATGACTGGTGTCTGTTTTATTGAGTGCAACAGGGTAGAGGTCACTGGTAGAAATGTGTGCATTTTTTTTAGGAATGTAAAAAGCAGATTGGTGATTCTTTAAACATGCAGCTTTTTATTAATTAGAAATTAGCTCCTTGTCTTGTTTAGGATGTTTTTATGTTTGCTATTATAATCTGCCGTCTTCACGGATCTTTATTGCTCTTCTTGGAAGTCTATGCTCTGTCTTTTTATGCCCTGTGTTCTGCGTCTACCGATATTGCGCAATACCGCTCATACCCATGTTTACTTTCATTTTTGTTTCAGTCCCGCGCTCGCCGGATTTTGTCTTCCCGCGTCCTCAAGGTCTGGTGCCCGGCGTCCACGCTGACTCTGTCGTGCCTCCTGCAGCCCCCTCTCTGCTGTAGCCACTGGGACTGCCCCCACTGGGACTTTATTACTCTGCCCTTGTTCTGGATGACTATTTCCGTTTGCTGTCCGTTGTGGATTTAAAATTAAACTCTGCTTATTCTACGTCGGGTGTCGGTGGGTTACTATTCGAGGGTCCACTTAATCACTCTGAGGATTCATTCCTTAACAGAATAATCCAGCCACAACATGGACTCTCCAGACCCACCTCCTGGCCGACAGCAGACCCTGACCTCCAGCAGGCCACCTTATTACCACGATATTACACTCCGCTTTTTAGCAGAGTGCAATCAAAGACTTTCCCAGCAGTTATCAGACCTTACTACGGCCCTCGCCGCCCTGTCTCCGCTCTCTCCTGTTCCGCCGAACGCCACAACGGCCAGCCCCGAAGCCTCAGTTAGGCCTCTAGCCCCTCAGCCCATTGTTTTTGATGCCCCAGCCATGAACCCCGAGCCTTACGACGGAGATTTGGACCGCTGCTGAGGCTTTCTTTATCAATGCCAGCTGGTGTTTACTCAGCGACCCAACGCATTCTCGTCGGATGCCCGCAAGGTAACTTACATCATTGGAAGGTAAGGGCTCTGGCCTGGGCTGAAGCGACCCTTTCTGAGCCAATTTCGGACTGTTTGACTGGCCCAACCATGCTGGAAACGCCTCCAGCCACTTGTTGGCCCTGCGCCAGGGCTCCCGCTCCGTGGTGGACTACGCGGTGGAATTCTGGACGCTGCCAGCTGACGTGGGGTGGAACGACCTCGCCCTTTGCGGCGTCTTCAGCCAAGGACTCGATGACCCCCTCAAGGATGAGCTCGCCGCCCGGAATGAACCCCCAGACCTCCACGCCCTGGTCAACCTGGCCATACGCCTCGACGCCCGCCTCCGTGAGCGCCGCCTCGAGAAGGCCCGGTGGCCAAACCAGCCACTGGCACCGCGTCCTCCCAGGTCCCCGTCCCCCAAGGCCTCCTCACGTGCCACCATCCTGACGCATCCGGAACTGGACACCGAACCCATGCAGCTGGGCCGGTCACGGCTTACCCTCAAAGAGCGCTCCAGACGGATGGCGTCAGGTGATTGCTTATATTGTGGTGTTCTAGGACACTTTATTAACCGCTGTCCCGTGCGGCCAAAAGACCGGGCCCGACAGTGAATGTGGGGCACCTGTCGGGTCAGAATCCCTCGTCTCCACCCATGACCCGGTTGTCAGTCCCTGTGAATCTGTGCCTGGCTTCGGGCAACATGCCCCTGGATGCCCTTTTGGATTCCGGGGCGGAGGAGAACCTCCTGGATGAAGGACTGGCTACCCGGTTAAAGATCCCCCTGGAGCCGCTGGAAAACCCGGTGACCACTTATGCCTTGGATGGACGACGGTTGGCTCGGGTCACCCACCTCACTGTCCCCATAACCATGTCGATCTCAGGTAACCACCGGGAGGACATCTCCTTCTCCGTTATCCACATGCCCAAGTCCCCGCTCGTTCTTGGACACCCCTGGCTATCTCTGCACAACCCCTGGATTGACTGGAAGGCGGGCCAGATCCGGGGCTGGGGGGAGCTCTGCTATGCCAACTGCCTTCGGGCAGCTGCCGCCTCCCCCAAGGACCGGGCACGACCATCCCTGCCTCCCAGGGACCCGCCCAATCTGTCCCAGGTCCCTAGTGTGTACCATGACCTTAGTGAGGTCTTCAGTAAGGATAAGGCCTGCTCTCTGCCCCCTAATCGACCAAACGACTGCCCCAGCGACCTGCTGCCGGGCGCCCCCCCCTACCCTCTGGCAGGTTATACCGCATCTCTGGACCTGAGCAGGAGGCTATGGAACTTTATATTTCTGAGTCCTTGGCAGCCGGCCTTATACGCCCTTCTTCTTCTTCCCTGGCGGCGGGATTCTTCTTTGTCGGGAAGAAGGACGGGACCTTGAGGCCCTGCATCGACGTCTGTGGGCTGAACCAGACAACGGTGCGTAACACCCTTATCAACACAGCGTTCGACCTGCTGCAAGACAGGAGGATTTTTACCAAGCTGGATTTACGCAACGCATTACCACCTAGTGCGTATCCGAGAGGGGGACGAGTGGAAGACTGCCTTTAACACACCAATGGGCCACTTTGAATATCTGGTCATGCCCTTTGGCCTTACCAATGCCCCTGCTGTCTTCCAAACCCTGATTAATGATGTGCTACGGGACTTTATTAATCGATTTGTGTTCGTGTACCTGGACGACATTCTGATCTTCTCTTCCCTCCAGGAACATACCTCCCACATCCGTCAGGTCCTCACCTGCCTTCTGCAGAACCGGCTGTTTGTCTAGGCGGAGAAGTGCGTGTTCCATGCCACATTGGTGTCCTTCCTGGGGTTTATCATTAAGAGTGGGCAGGTATGGACGGACCCGGCCAAGACCCGTGCGAGGACTGGCCCATCCCCACCTATTGGAAGGAGCTGCAACGCTTCTTGGGTTTCGCCAACTTTTACCGCCATTTCATCCATAATTACAGCTCTGTTTCTGCCCCCCTCACGCAGCTCACCTCCACCAAGGTTAGTTTTA
The DNA here is from genome assembly GCA_028565595.1 of Duopalatinus emarginatus. Classification (NCBI taxonomy): domain Eukaryota; kingdom Metazoa; phylum Chordata; class Actinopteri; order Siluriformes; family Pimelodidae; genus Duopalatinus; species Duopalatinus emarginatus. Next base: position 18,969 of record JAOVVF010043498.1, read on the forward strand.
CCTGGACCCCTGAGGCTGATGTGGCCTTCCTCCAGATCAAACAACTGTTTACATCCACTCCCGTCCTGATTCAACCCGACCCCAAGAAGCAGTTTGTGGTGGAATTGGACGCTTCGGACACGGGCGCAGGGACCGTGCTCTCCCAGCGTGCCGGCCCCCAAGACTCTATGCACCCCTGCGCCTTTTTCTCCCGACGTCTGACCGCGGCTGAACGTAACTATGATGTGGGCAACCGGGAACTGCTGTCAGTCAAGTTAGCTCTGGAGGAGTGGAGGCACTGGCTCAAGGGGGCTGAGCTGCCCTTCATAGTCTGGACTGATTACAAGAACCTGGCCTATCTTCAGTCGGCCAGGCGACTGAACTCCCGACAGGCTAGATGGGCTCTGTTCTTTAGCCGCTTCGACCTTGTGGTCACGTATTGGCCTGGGTCCAAGAACACCAAGCCGAATGCTCTCTCTCACCAATTCTCCCCTGGTAAATCCTCCACTTCCCCGGACAACATTCTTTCCCAGGGACGCATTATCGGTCAACTGACCTGGGGCATGCGCCAGGCCATCCAGTGGGCTCTTGTCACCCTGGTGCCAACCGCACGCTCACGGTCCTCCAGCGACACTTTTGGTGGCCCACCATGGTGGCAAATACCCGAGAAGTCGTCTCCGCATGCTCTGTTTGCACCTGTTCCAAGTCCTCACACCAGCCTTTATTGTCATTTCAACTATATAGTGTTGTACAGTACATAGTGAAACGAAACAACGTTCCTCCAGGACCTAGGTGCTACACAG
>JAOVVF010043549.1:0-19738 GCA_028565595.1 Duopalatinus emarginatus
ATTGACATTTGCCATCTCCACATCATTGCATTCAGTTTTTATTCACAATTTGTTTAGTGTCCCAACTTTTTTGGAATTTCTTGTTTGAGATCTCCAGTTCAGTTTATAAAGTAACGTCATATTATTGTAAGTTATTGCTGTTACTGTTTTTTTCAGTAGTTTTGATACCCCAGTACATTTTCAGGTATTTTTGTACTTCAAGCAGAGCCCAAATTTTTGTTCAGGTACAAGCTGGCTAGATTAGCTAGCCAGTCTAACAGCTAGCAAATAACTCAGTTTTTGTCTTCATCAGATCCTGTTTATGGACCACAAGGCGTTCAAACAGCTACACTCACTGGGCACTGTATTAGGACAACTATATTAATACTGTGTATGGCCTCAATGTGCCTTCTTGCTCACAGCTTCAGTTCTTCATGGCATTGATTCCACAAGATGTTGGAAATTTTCCTCTGAGGTTCTGGTTCGTTTTGCATCACACAATTCCTGTCAATTCCAATCTCCTGTCATACCACATCCCAAATGTTTTCCATTAGGCTCAGACATGGTGACTGGGAAGGTCAGTAAAAACCTTTTGATCCGACTCACAATGTTCAGATTGAGCAAATATTTGGTTTAGGACATGGTGGTAGCTAGAAGTAGCCAATAGAAGTTATGGCCATGATAATTGGTTGGTATTAACAGGCCCAAAGTGTGCCAATAAACCATTCCTCACATCATTACACCACCTCCACCAGCCTGGACTGTTGACCCAAGGCAAGGAGTATCTGTCTGCTTCAGTAGACAATTAAGATTTATCTTTATTCGTCTTCATCTATCCTAATGGTGTCTTCTGCGGTTGTAGGCCACCTGCTTTAAGATTTGTAAGGTGGTTTGTGTGCTACAGTGCTAACATTATTGGCTCCCTTGTGAGAGCCCTGGCTTTGATTCCCAGTCTGGGCAACCAGTCTGTGCTACACCAATCACGGTCTTTGGGCAAGACTCCTAACACTATGTTGGCCTACCTGTAATATCAGTAACCTTGTAGGTTGCTCTGGATAAGAGTTTTTGCCAAATGCCGTGACTGTAAATGTTTGTCATGTTGTGCTTTCTGGTGGCTTTTCTGCTCACCACACTTGTACAGAGTAGTTATCTGAATGACTTTTCATCAGCTTGATCCAGTTAGGCCATTTCCCATTGATCTCATCAGCAAGGCGTTTCCATCTGCAAAGCTGCCGTTTATGGGATGTTCTCTCTTATGTACACAATTATGAGTAAACTCGAGAGACCATGGGCAATCCCAGTAGATCAGCAGTTATAGAAAAAACTCAAACCAGCCAGTCTGGCACCGTTAATCATGGTCACAATCAGTCTGATTACATTTTGTACCCATTCTCATGGTTGATCTTAACATTGCCTTCCATATCCTGTAGTTATTTTTCTACATGTTGGGCGCCTGCCACATGATTGGCTGATAAGATATTTTAATGAATGACTAGGTGTGCATGTGTTTCTAATAACATGCTTAGTAAGTATATATTCCCCTGACAGGACACTACCTTGGAGATTTCACTGGAGCACCAGAGCCCAAACATTCCTCTGGATATGGAGCTCCTTCATATATCTTCTGTCCCCAAAAGAAAAAAAACATATGGTCGCATTCAGCTCTGCTGCATGATTTATGGTTAAAACACTCCTGCTCTATAAATACTTTTTTTCCGTGCCAGTTATTACGGAATAACCTAGGTCCACACATACCAGCGTTCCCCAAATGCGTATCTGTCAATGTAAAATACGAGATGTTTAACGCCAGTGTTTACAGCTGAAACAAATAGAAATGGCTGAACTTCAAACAAACCAAATGCATCTGAACTCTGAAAATAAGGTGCACACAAATCCTTGTGCATCGATGCGTCAAGCTTCCAGTTATACCACAAAGGATTGTCTGTCCATTTCGTCTTGTAAAGCTGGAGCTTGTTTCAGGTCATGAAAAGATCATAAATATCTGAACTCATTTTCAACTTTATAATGCACTGAGACTGGTGTGTCATTCATGACTGAGGCTGAGAATGTGAATGTCTTCCATTCAAAGATACAGAGCTGGTCATGTGATCACAACGCTGGTGGTTCGATCGAACACGACTGAAGCGCCTTGAACAGGGGCTGCCCACGGCTCTGGGCAAGTATGTTCACTACTTCCGAGTGCGTTAACTCGTATGTGTGTTTTAGTGCATGGATGGGTTAAATGTCCAAGCGTCCAAGCACGGTAGGTCAATCACTTCATTTTCACTTTCATAACCATGGATCGCTAATATCTTTCTAAGCTTGTCTCAAATAAACTCCTGGCTGGTCACACAGCTATTTAATGTCCCTGTTCTAGCATTTGCCTTTTCCTGCCTTCCACAAATACATTAAGGAGGAATATTTATGTAGTTAATGTGGGTTTGCAGCCCATCACTGACTGCACCTCTTTGTGCCTTTGGCTGTAAGGCATGATGGGCTATCTTCTGGCTTATCTCTCATTATCACAGGTCTTTATCATGGACCTGAGCACTCACATAGCACTACCCATCGATTCTCTACTTTAATGAGACAGCTAAAGTGCTGCCATTTGTTTTGAAGACGTATCTGGAAAGGAAGGGCGTATTTGTGGAACTGGTGCCGGCATTTAATTGGTGTGATTATCATAATTATCTCTCAGAAGTCGCTTTAAAGAACTTTTAAGGGGAGGATTTTTTTTTATTATGGCAAAAACAACACAAGCGGCAATAATGACCCTTTAAAAAGATCAGCCATTTTCCAGAACTATGATATTGATGCCTGCGAACAGTAGCAATTACAAAAGGTTGTTGTGTTCTGTAAGTACAGTTTTACATACAAAGATAAACTCACAGATAAACCTGGCTTTATAAGTTGAATTTATAAGTTTTATGCATCTGTCCGCGAAATACCATTTACATGATGTTGTCTTGTATATGTTGTACTTACACTGTATAATTGCTTTCGTTTATTTGGCGGATGTTTTTTTTTCCCATAGTGACTTACTGCTGAAGAATAGACCTGAGCAGTTAAGGGTCAAGGGTCTTCCTCAAGGGCCCAACAGTAGCAGATTGGTGGTGAAGTGATGCTCGGGTTTGAACTCACAACCTTCGATAAGCCTTTAGCCCAAATCTTTAACCATTCTTATTCCACTACCCACTTCCTAATGTACACTGAAATTTCTGAAGTACCTGAACTAGGACAGAGTGGTGGTGGCTTCATACTGATATGGGGTTTGTTTAGCTGGCATTCCATGGGACACCTGGTACCAGGCACATGCACAGATAGACCACTATTTGTGCCCTAGTACTTGCCCTTTTGCCCTGGAGGAGAAAAGCACCCAATTTTTGTCTTTATTGATCAATATTAAAAATGAAAATGACCCTCTTTGTCATCAATTCCACCCGAAAGTGTTTTGATATCTGACGGGCATTTATTTGAGTTCTTGTGAGAATTCTGCCCTGATCTAATTCACAATGCACACACGCTCCTGCCCCTCCCTCCCTCCTCCTCCTCCTTCTCCAATCATACCGTTCTGAGCTCCAAGCCAAACATCTGCTAAACATTTCTCCTCTGACCCACGGCATCAGACACACAGGTACTGACAGTGTTTGTGCAAAATCTGACAGTGTCTGGTGCAAAATTAACCACAACACTTGGCCTGACATTTTTTTGTTTTTTTTTGCCGGGGGCACGTCAGCATCACGCCCGCTGAATACGTTTGTCTTTTCATACAAAGAGCATCCATGCACAATGCATAGCCTACATGTTTTGTACTCAGGAAATACGTGGTTTCAAAGCCTTGTTCAGATGTTTACTGATGTTTTTCATGTTTAATGAAGGTGGAGGGGGACAAACTGCAACAGACAGACAAAAAATTTAAAGACAGTTGAACTGTTTTACACAGTAGACAAGTTCACTTGCTCATTAGTTTTGATGGGTTTGGCCTCTTTTAATGCAATGCACCGCCACAAACTTCTAGAGATGCTAAATTATGGTTATAGGAGCACTACTCTGAGGTTGGCCATTCCCACCAAGTCATCAGATATTGATGTTATCGAAGACTTCTGGGATCCCATGCCACACCTCACGTCCTGTGGAAATCCTACACCTCAAAATATAACTGTACAAAAACTGTACACAGAACAAAAATTGTGCATCGTTCTGCAGGAATTACAGTGTTTGTTGCCTACAGATTATTTCTCCCAGCTCATGAGGTCCATGCCCCATGTAGGACCTACCAAGTAAAAGACTCATGTACCAGTTTTTTCCTAATATTTCACTGTATATGATATGCCCACTAAAAGGTTCTACGTTAAGGCTTTTGATTTTAACCCAGCCATCATCCACATATCTAAAACTGTGGTTTGGTCTTGTTCTCTGCAAGCTGTCCAAACCTTTCTTCTCTACTATTTAAAGGCACATGTCAGCATGTTTCTGGTGTCCTCGGATACAAAAGTTGTGGTTGTATATAAACAATGACATGCAGTCACCTGTTTCAAGATTTCATCTCCGGACTGCATGTGGAGTTTTATAGATGCTATGCGATGTTTTACTACTAAAGGACTCAAAATGGTGGCCAGTTAAAACATTTGTCAACATTGTCTGTGACTGGGGTGAGACTCTTGAGAGCGGCTATGTTAGGAAATATTGATAAGTATGGTGTGGCCTTGTAAAGGTCAGGCTTTTTGCAGAATTTAATTGGCTGAACATTGTCTGAGTTTCTGCTTGGCTGAGATCCTTGTCAGACACACATTTAATCCAATCGGCCGCCATGATGAAGTGGTGTATCGCATTATCCTTTGACCTCCAGGGTAATCTCATGTTGCTTTGGTGCTACTGGTTTGTATAAGAAATTTCTGTTTGTCTTTCCTTTGCTGTCAGATTAATGGCTTTGGAGTTGCTGTTGGATCTTATTGCTGTTTGACTAAAGCCCAGGTTAAATACCCAGCACTTCTTCAGCTTTTCCCCCTGTTTGAACTTCTTGTCCTTGGACTATCCCAGTCATCTGTAGACTGTGTTCCAGTAGGGCAGTAATGGTGAATTCAGATTAGCGTAAGGTGGTTTGTAAGCTGTCTGAAATGCTGTTGTTCTTTTGTTGAATTAAGACGGCTTTTCTTATCACGCCTGTCTTATGATTTGAACTTGACATAGCCGTCCACTGAGGTGATTGGTTCAGATTGTATGTCTTGATGTCTTTGCTGTTATGTTTTCCTCTCCTTGTACTTGCAGTTTCAGGCTAGCTCTGACTTCAACTCAAGAAATCAATGCCCACATTGATGGGCTTGTGAAGGTGAAAGTTGCCTACTGTGCTTGCACACAGAGGAATGTGACCTCCGCATTTAACTCAACCGTGCAGTGAAATGCAAACACACCAGTGAACACTAGGGGGCAGTGAACACACTTTCCCAGAGCTGGGGGCAGCCCCAGACCATGGTGCCTGGTGAGCAGTTGGGGGAGTTAGATGACTTGCTTAAGGGCACCTCAGTTGTGTCTTGACTTGTGCGGGGATTGAACCTGGGACCTTCCGGTCATGAGACTTTCATTTGACAGGAAGGTTGCCGATTCAATCCCACAACCAACAAGGCATAATTTAGGTGTCCTTATAAAAAGGCACCTAACCCTTGCTCACTGTCCTCTAATGTGTGTTCAGTAGTGTGTGTGTGTGTGTGTGTGTGTGTGTGTTCACTGCACAGATGGGTTAAATGCAGAGTTCGAATTTCTTGGTGTGCAAGCACAGCCATCAGCATTGGTTTTTTGGCCTTCTGTAGAACCTTAAAGTCTGGATGAGCTGGTAGGCTCTCGAGAGTGAAACCATTATGTCAGCATCAATAAATCAATAAAGAGCTTTATAACAACCAGAACATTTTGGAGTGCGCCTTCTAGGAATGAACCCCATACCTACAGAGCTTCATCAGAAACAGGATGAAGCCCCCCCCCCCCCGGGTTTTGTGCAGAAGAAAAGCGAACTTAGTAGGTCAATCACTTCGCTTTCACTTTCAAAAGCCCATCATTAGCTGATATTAACTGAAGCTTAAAAAGTGAAACCACTGTAGATGAGTTGATCAGTGATCTGTTATTTTATATGAATGTTGAGCATTTCGTACGGTTGTATATAATAGCGCTGTGGTCATATAGAAGTATTCTTCCTAGGAATGCATTTAAAAAAATAATGTTACACCATTTGAAACTGGTGCATTTGTTCTGTGTGGCAAAGTCTTACAAGTAATTATTATGTTTTGCTAGGTAATTTGTATCTTTGGGGATGCTCTCTAATTGTTCTCTAATTATTCTCTGTTATTATTATTTGCATATTATCCAAACAATTGGTTATCAGTCATGTGCTTTGGTTTAAAGAACTATGGCAAAAATTTGGTTTGTTATTGTTCAGGCAAAAAAGGATTTTTTTTTTACTGCTAAAGACTGTAATTGGTCAAAGACCATTTTGACACCAGTAAATCTTTAGGATTGTATGATTTGTACATGGTTGGTATCCTGGTGTTGATTCACTTCTTCCTGATCTGCTGTAGTCCCTGTGGTGAAGAAGACCTGGGAGAAACAAGCTTCACATCTGGAGTACTACAGTGATCATGCCGATCCGTCCATCCCAACCATTGATCTTGGCGTCCCCAACACAGACAGAGGTGAGTTGGCTATATTGTGCAAACAGTCTGATCTGGGTGGAATGCTCAGTTTAATATTCCGATAATATTAACTGTTATACACATACACATTCATGTACAATATAGTGGTTTGGGAACCGGTCATGCGTTCTGGTCCTGGGTTCGAGGCCGGGGCACAGGGCAAGACACGACTAAGGTGCCCTTGAGCAAGGCACCTTACTCCCTCACCTGCTCCCTGGGTGCCGTGGTTAAGTGCTGCCCCTCTGCTTCGGGCAAGTGTGTTTACTGCCCCCTAGTGTTTACTTTGTAGAGGTCACATTCCTCTTGGTGCAAGCACAGTAAGCAAATAGTTCACTTTCACTTCATTTATTACATTGGGGATTTAATAAATAGTCAGACTCTTACGGCTGTGATGTGACCTCATGTGTCACATGACATTGGTAAGACGTCCGATCTAGTGCGTCTGAGGCTGTGTGCATACTGCACACTCGCATACTGGAAGTGCGTGCTGCTTTAACGGTAAAACAGTTTGCACTGCTTCTTATTCAGTATGTACTGCTCTTCCTACACCATTTTGGTCACAGCCCTAGCGTTCACCTGTCAGAGTCGTTTGTAGATGTGGTCAGATGAAGCAGAATCTCGAAATGGAACAGAAGCTGTAACAACCTCGAAAAGCAGCTTTCACCGTCACATTTAGACTGGAAACAACGTGACGTCTCCAACAGATGTCTGGAAATTGTATTCTCTCAGCTAGGTCATCTGAACAAGGCGACTCTTAAGATTGAAGACGAATTTGAAACACTTAAATGAAGTGGCGGCAGTGAAGCACCTGTTACGCAGCCTGGTGTGGAGCAGAGGTGTAAATCAGGGAGGGATAAAGGCCATGAAAGAGCTAGAGAGGGCATTTAAATGGGGTCAGTTTCTCACTACACTATTCAAGAGTGTAGTAAAGAGGAGCAAAGTGACACTGCTAGATCACTAAAAACCTGATTTCTATCTACCCAGCCTGATTTAAATGTTTTAGTCTTGTGGTTGGTGAACTTTCCGTTAGAAAGACAATGAGACTGACATCAGCGTTAAAGCACTGAGAGAAACCCGAACCGCTAAAACAGTTAGGCTAAGTGCCTCAATCAGTTAAATGAAAGTGTACAGCACAGTGAGGTTGGTTTATTTATAAAGCACAGAAAGCCAAAGGCTGGAAGTAAACATGGCGTCTGATTGGTTAGACTCAGCTGCAGCTGTAACCATTTAGCTACAGCGGAAATGTTTTAACACGGAAGTTTTAAATTGGTTTCCTTCTACCACACACACACACACACACACACACACACACACACACTGACACACATGTTGGTTTCACTATCTAGGTCAGGACTTTCTCTAGACATATTCAATAGATTTATGTAGCTAATTAATGTTACGCGTAACCCAAACTCAAGCCGTAAGCTAATCGTCAGTAATAAAAATTTGGTGCTTTTAGTTTTTAAAATGAAAACATTTAGAAAAATCTGGACATATTTTCAATTTCACAAACAGGTAAATTTGTCCCGACAGCAATAAATTAAAGCACAGTAAGTGAATATTATGGAATGGGAAGTAGTGAGCCAAATATAGTGAACCGCCGCGGCAAACCGCCTCAAACAAAAATGAATAATTCCATAGCAATTATGCTGTCAAAAAAAATCTGATGAAATCGTGAACTGTAATCACACATCTTCAAAATACAAAAGTGTGTGTGTTTCCTGGAGAATTAACAGAAGTCTTTCTCTAATTGTTTTCTTTATTCCATAACAATCGTTCCTCGTTGGCAGTTCTGGCACCTGTTCATGACTTTGAGCTGAAAGCCTGTCGAGCTCCATTCTTTTCCATCAGCTAAGGAAAACAAAAAGTCACTGCTTTTTGATTACGTTAGGGCTGGTGGGGTAATACAGAACGGGATCTCACACAAAATGCTTTCATTTTTGCCACCCCTGGTGTTGTCTGATGCTCCGGGAGGCTGTTAGCACACCGTGTTCCTCTCTTCTTCTTCTTCTGTTTATTCATGAGCTTGTAAATTCATCAGGATTGTCTGTGACTGAGGTACCTAATGTCTGCTTTCAGTAAAGCAATGTGCATCTGACTATAAAAACCAGCAGCAGCCGTGCTCCAGTATTCTGTTTTCTACATTACAAACACTTGCATGTAGTTATACGGTAGATTAAGTTCTTACGATTGGGTCATAACAAGCACCAGATAATGGTGGTGGGGACTGTAAAGTATAGCTAATCAACAGGGCTGGAGTGCTGTTGAGTAAAATGATATAATGATGCAATATTTCTAGTGGTATTAATGTGATATTAAACAGCTTTAAAGGTAAGTGAAAGTGAGCGTATAAATCTAAATTGGGGGTCCCTGGGGGTACAAAGAAAACATTTCATGCTACCATCCGGAAATCGCAAGCTTGAATCCCGATGATGCCACAGCCATCCATGACCAGATCACTGTCCTGGGGCATTGGTGGCTCAGTAGTTAAGGCTGTGGGTTACTGGTCAGAAGGTTGAGGGTTCAAACCCCAGCACTGCCAAGTTGCCAATGTTGGGCCTCTAAAACAAGGCTGTTAACCCTCGTTGTGTTTCAAGGGCTACTGTATCATGGCTGACCCTGTGCTCGGACCCGCACACTCTTAACAACACTTCCTGAGATATGCAAGGATAATTATTTCTCCCCTGTGCTCTAATTTGAGTGCTGTATGTGACATATAGGAGCATCTTCTTATTCTGGAGATGCCAGTCAGTAAGGGTGACTCTCTCTTTTTTGCATATCAGTCACAGTGACACACAGTCTGTGTGTTCATGCATACAGAAGTGGGTGGAAGCGCTTTCCTCTGGGTCTTACACTGCTCTCTGGCATTGCACAAGCAGCAGGTCGAGGACGCATATAATAGCCTTCTCCCTCCCTGGTTGGCAAGTTGTTGAAAGTGAAAGTGAAGTGATTTGACCTACTTGCAAACGGAGGAATTCGACCTCCGCATTCAACCTGTCTGCACAAAGACAAATCCATTATTTTCAGACATAATCTCCTGCTTTTCAATACAATTCGTCCGTCTGTCAGCAATCCTTTGTATTCCCTAATTAAAATGTTTTAGGCTGAGCTGCGAGCAACTAATGCACCACTGTCCTCACCTCTTCATCAGATGTGAATCTTCATCCTCTTAGGTGATAGTCCGCTGGGGCAGGACTAAGTTCAGGACTATAGTGAGGATGCTTTAACACTAGAGAACTGCGCGGGACTGTTGTCTCATCCCGCTCCCGCCCGCTCCCACCGAATTTCTGACCATTACCACCAGCGGCCGCGATGTGTATGCAACATGTCCGCCCATTTCTGTGATGTATATGTTATATGAATTATTCCCGCACATTGACAGAGATGCACTGATTTTGTGTCTTCTCCATCCCGCAGGAGAAAATGTAACATAGGATATTAATAAAGAGATTCTTGGGGTTTGTTTTGTTTTCCTGGCCTGCATAAATGTTGACGCACTTGTCAGGAATAGCGCTCCTATTTTGTTATTTTCATGTAGTTTTTAAATGAAATAAAGGCAGTTTCGTATTCTATTCTCATTCTCTGTATTTTATTCATTTGGAATTACCTTTAGGCTATAGTCTGAGATTTCCCAGTGCAGACCTCTATTTAACACCTCAAAATGAAGACATATGGTGTGTAGATATTTATGCAACACCAGAACATGCTTGGATAGCAGTTCTCTGCATTTTAGGCTTCAGGTCTTCAGCAAGCACCTCACTGTAATGAGCACTGATGATTGCTGAACCTTTTTCACTGCATGCTGCTCTTCTTTCGTGCAAATCCTAAATGTGGCAGCCATTATTTCTTGCACTGCAGTCACAACTGAACTGCCGTGACGCACTCAAACCTGCACAGCAGTGACTAAGGGGATGGTGGATATCAATTCTCTTATTTCAGTGGCACCTATCAAGGAAGTGAAGTCAGTTCTTAAAGCTGATGTGTTGACAGCAGTGAAAAGTGAGCAAGCATAAGGAGCTGAGTGACTTTTACAAGGGCCAATTTGTGATGGCTGGAAAACTGAGTTCGAGCACCTTTCCCTGGTATGCAGTAGTTAGTACCTAGTAAAAGTGCTCGAAGGATGGACAAGCGGTGAACCTGGTGAACTGTTGGCTCGTTGCAGGTGGGGATCTTACAGCAGATATATGTGTATATATAATGTGTGTATATTACTAAAAGGATATATTACTACATACTTACCTATTAAAAGTGCAGACATATTTGTTCAGACTTCATGTCGATCTTCTCTATATACAGGTATACTTGTACTTATACTGTACACTGTTGAACTGCTAACTTTGATTTTGTATCAACAGTCAGAGCTTGAGGCTCTGGTCATATTTGACTAAAGGATATAATGTAAAACATGTTGTACATAAATACTGCGGTACAATGATTTGACCTTTTTTTTTCCCGTATCTGCAAACTACAGGATTTAATTGCGATGCTAATCGTTATTCACACCCTTGTTGCAGTTATTAATTATAATGTGTTTAAAGAGGCAGCTAACTGAGATACTTATTCTAAAATCATTATGGATCAAATGATGGTTCATTCCAGTAACCTGAGAGAATTGCACAGATTTCTGAGCATATAAAAGATTCATTAAGCACTTCATTAAGTATTTTATCTTAATGTTTTACTTCTATGACTGGCAGCAGTAATGAGGGAAGAAATGATTTAGAAAAAAGTGACAATATCCACTAAAGTGTCAGAAAAACCGGTACAGACGAGCCTATGCAAAATACATATCAACGGCACCTGAGCTTGTTATTGGTTGCGTCAGCCAGTGCGTATAGAAAGCGGCAGACGAAAGCTTCATAATGTTATGGGGTTTGTTTAGCTGGCATTCTATGTGACCCCTGGTACGTCTACGAACGTCTCTAAGAGTCTAAGGATGGAAGATTATGGTTAGAGCATCGCTCAATCTAAGTTCAGGCTTTATCTATTCCCAGCTAAGTCACCGGATCTCAGTATTGTGGACTAGGGTATGTAAGTATGGTGCTTGTTGCCTACAGAATATTTCCACAAACTCATAGAGTCAGTGACCTGTCACATTTCTGCAGCCCTGAGAGCTCTGTGATTGGCTGTTCAGCCATAAATTTTAAAATATGGCACATTTGCACTTTTCTTTGCAATTTCAACAATCTGGAATGGATTCTAGTACATTACCGGGTATTTTACGTAAATAAAATAAAAAAAAAACAGGTACAAACAGTCCTATAGGTTGGGGCAGCCATTGCCTTGTGGTTAGAGAACCGGTCTTGTGACCAGAAGGTTCCGAGTTTGATCTATGCATAGGGCAAGACATGACTAAGATGCCCTAGAGCAGGGCACATAACACCCACCCCCCACCCCCCCAACTTCTCCGTGGGTGCCATGGTTTGGGGCTGTCCCCCGCTCCGGGCAAGTGTGTTCACTGCCCCCTAGTGACACAGAGATTACAATCCTCTGTGTGCAACCACAGTAGGCAAATAGTTCACTTTCACTTCACTTTCACTATGCAAAATAAATAGGCTGGTGGCTTTCATATCAAATGAAACATAGAACTATTTATGGGGCAGATGTGGGCTTGTGGTTGAGGAACCAGCCTTGTTCTGTCCCCCGTACCGACAAGTCACAACTGAAGTGCCTTTGAACGAGGCACCTAACCCCTGACTGCTCCCCGGGCACTGAAGATAGGGTTGCCCACAGCTCCAGGCAAGTGTGTTCATTCGTCCTAGTGTGTGTGTTTCACTGTATGAATGGGTTCTCGTTGTCAATAGCAGTTCAGTACACTGAGCTACCATCAAAACTGGTACACTAGTTTAACACTTGGTAGGTCCCCTACGGGGCATCGATTCCACAAGCTTCAGTAGGAAGTCTTCTGTAGGCAAGTTCTGTTGTCCACAATTCTGTTGTATTCCCAGGTGTAGGATTGATGACATCTGGTGACTTAGGTGTGAATGACAAAACCCCAAATCTCACATCATTGTTCCTTTAACCATAATTTGGCGTCTGTAGACATGTGTGGTGGTGCAAGAAACATTTGTGGATGTACCAGGGGTCCCATGGAATGCCAGCTAAACAAACCCCAGACCATTATGGAGCCATCAGCGGCCTATGGATTATGCCCAGGCTTGTCTGTACCTGGCTTTCTGGCAGTTTAGTGTATTTATTAATATGACAAAACATTAATCATAAGACATTGCTAGAATATTGCACATCATTAAGAAAAAAATATATTCGTCTGCATCCTTGTATGAAGCACTGAAGACACGTGCTCAAAAACACCCATGGGCTACACACCTTGAGGAAACCGTATGAATGAGGAGGCGACTCGTTTTGTGGTGCTTTTCGAGTCTGGAGACTGTGTAGCTCAGCAGGAATGCGACAGATGAGAACATCACAGAAACATATTCGATATTTATTGTGAAAGATTTCTCTTCTTCCTGCTGGTGGATATGACAACGGCACATTCTGTTCTTCCTGCCCTGCTTCAGACACACGCGCGCGCACGCGCACACACACACACACACACACACACACACACACACACACACACAGAGAAGTCACATTGGGTTACTTTGTAGTATTTTCTGTCATCCTCATGTTGTTTTGTCCACAGCTCTTTTATGACTTATTTTTAAGCTCATTTCTAATATGCTTCACATAATTACATGTACAACGGGTGTAGGGAGTGTGTGTGTGTGTGTGTGTGTGTGTGTGTGTATACACCAATCAACCATACCATTAACACCACAAGACCCCTGACAGGTCACATGGATATATTTGAATATCTTTTTACAGTGGCACCTGTGGGGGCAGTGGGGGCAGCCGTGGCCTTGTGGTTAGGGAACCGGAAAGTCCCGGGTTTGATCCCTGCATAGGGCAAGACATGACTGAAGTGCCCTTAAGGAAGCCACCTAACCCTCACTATCCGCTTCCCGGGGCTGCCCGCCACTCCGGGAAAGTGTGTTTACTGCCCCCTAGTGTTCACCGGGGGGGGTGTTTTACTGCACGAATGGGTTAAATGGGCATGCTCCTCTGTGTGCAAGTAAAGTAGCCAAATAGTTCACGTTCACTTGAGTGAACAGATAGTTCTCAAAGTTGATGTGTTGGAAGCAGAAAAAATGGGCAAATGTAACAATCTGAGGGCCAGAAATGAAATGGTTAGACGAATAGGTAAGAAAATCTCCAAAATGACTCAAAAAGTCTTGAGTGGTGTTCCTGGTATGCAGTGGGTCATACTTACAAAACAGTGTCTGAGGAAGGACAACCAGTGACACGTTAACAGTTTGTCCAGCAACCTGCTGGTATCTGCAATCTCATTCTTACAGTCACTTTCCAGAGATCAGCAATGCTGCATGGTAAGATCAGTGATTTAGCCTATTAAACGTTGAACCTGAGATCCTGATTATAAAACAAAGAGCCTTGTAAATAAGGAATAAAAATGCAGTTATATGAAAATATTTCGTGACTCTTTGGTGTGGGGCGACTCAACAGGAAGAGTCTGAAGTTTCTGTCACAACACTGAAGTTGTTTGTCCTCAAACAACAACACATCCCAGTGTTTTATTCCTCTTATACTACAACAACTTTCCAATGCTAACATGCATAAAGTTTTATTTTTATCCATTTATAGTTACATTAAATGTTGTCCAAGTAACAGATTAGCCGCAACAACCGCAAAACCACTGACCAATGTGAGCAATGTGGATTATTATTATTACAATGGCCTCTGTCGAATGGGTGGGAGTAAATTGTCAGCAGGTAAATTGTGAGTTCTCAAAGCTGACGTGCTGATAGCAGGAAAAATGGGCAAGCGTCTTGTGGAGTGTGTGTGCACCTGTGTGTGTGTGTGTATATGTGGTGGTGGGGGGGGGGGTCTGTTGCTAATATCTTGGTGCTAGATATCACAGACCAGCTTCAGAGGGCTTGTGGAGTCGATGCTTCAATTGCTCAGAGCTGTTTTCACCGTTCTGGCTGATCAGTGTAGTGTGAGTGCTGCTAAAATTGTTGCCTTCAGACCAATCAGGCGTAATAATAAACAGAATAATTTGACAAAAGAGCGTAAAGTAAGCCAGCATTCCTCTAAATACTCCGACATAAAGGTTCGACCTTGTCTCAGTTTCTCCAAACCTCGTCATTTAATTACTTCTGATCGGTATTCAAATCCTGGCTCAGTAATTAATCAAAAATGCAACTGTAGCGCAAGCCAACCCTGTTCATGTATCCTGAGCACCTGGACATCTGTCCTAAATGATTATCTAACCAACAGTCTGAAACAATGGTCTAATACAGTGAGCTACACAGATCAGGCAGACGGAGATTTTCTCACCGCTTCAGTAGGACCAGGTGTAGGAAAGTGTATGTAAACGATGTGAATGTGTAGCCTGGAGGCCGTGTAGTTCATGAGGAACTCCATAACTGAGTGGATCACAGGAGCTGCTTTGATATTTATTGTGGAAGAGAGTCCTGTTCTTCCCACTGGTGCACACAACAACGGCACATTCTGTTCTACATTTACTGCTTCCCTTCTCACACTCTGTTACCACACACACACACACACACACACACACACGCGCACACACACTATCATGGTCTCTAAACATCATCCTCACTTTTTATGCCTGTGTTTTCAGGGCTACTGTTCAACATCTTTTTATTCTTTATATGTCAGAAAAAAAAATTCCTGTTATTGAAAATCTGGACTGTTTAAAATCTTTGGAGTAAACACAAGTACTGCACAATATAATCTGTAACTATTATTATTATTATTATTATCAGTAGTAGTAGTGTAACTAAATTATGCATTACATAAACTGATGTGAAGATTTAACGGAACTTAGTGAATCAGAATCAACTATTAGCCCAGCTTACAGTGAGTGTAACAATGATTATTACATCAAGTTTACTGAAAGGAGAAAACTCTACAGGCTTTATTTGTAAATTTTTTTTTGTGTGTCACAAATATGATTATTATTCTTCCACCTGATTTTTGGTCACTATCTCCTCCTACAGTTTTCGAGACAAAAACTTCAACTTCCTGAATGTTTGGGACCAACAGTCAGTCTTGACTAGCCTATGTGCCTCTCTCAAACACACACACACACACACACACACACACACACACAAGACATTACGGACGGATCTGTAGCATTAATGCCTGTGTGTCGCCCATGGGTGTTTTGGACGAATATATATATTTTTTTCTTAATGATGTGCAATATTCTAGCAATGTCTTATGATTAATGTTTTGTCATATTAATAAATACACTAAACTGCCAGAAAGCCAGGTACAGACAAGCCTGGGCATAATCCATAGGCCGCTGATGGCTCCATAATGGTCTGGGGTTTGTTTAGCTGGCATTCCATGGGACCCCTGGTACATCCACAAATGTTTCTTGCACCACCACACACGTCTAAAGACGCCAAATTATGGTTAAAGGAACAATGCCTGTGTAACACGCACACATACACATACACATACACACAAGCACACATAAATACAAACTCACACAAACAGGTGAATGCACAACAAAACAAACACACACATGACGGCACAGAGTGCAACACACTCGCAGTTTCTGCAGAAACTGCACTTTCTAGTTGGATGGACGGGTGGATGAATGAAGAGGATAAATGAGTAGTGGAATGGTAAAGGACTGTTTTATAAGAATATACACTTGTGGTTTTGGGACGGACGGATAGATGGATAGATAGACTGATAATTAGATAGACAGACAGACAGATAGATAAGGTTTTATATTCAGTGTTGTTATGCTTTTAAATAATTTAAATGATATAATGCTGGGTCAGTGTGGACAACGTCTCCCACCCACGCTACAACACAATTATGAGACACAGGAGCACATTTAGTGCAAGACTCATCCCATAGAAATGCACCACAGAGCACCGCAGGAGGTCATTCCTGCCTGTGGAAATCAAACTCCTCATTTAATGGGTGACACTGTGGTTCATCTGTCCAAGTTATTATGTGCAATAACTCAGAGGTGCAATAATAATTTAAACTGTGTTATTCAGTATGTTCCATATTCATCATATCATCCACTGCCTTCTATTGTATTTATAAGAATTTAGTGTAAATATTGCAATTTTCTCTTAATTTTAAAGATAAGAGTTTTTATTCTTTGTATAAAGGGGTGCAACTGTAAAAAGTGAAATGTTCTCTGGGATCAATAAAGTATTTCTGATTCTGGGTCAAAAATGACCTGAAGACAACCTCTCTACCCTGAACATGTACAGCTTCTATAAGAATATTTTTATAAAGCATTTTTTCTAAAAATCATTCATTTCCAGTTCACAGTTAAATGTCAGAACGGGTCGTTTTTGACCTACATGGTAGAAGCAGCAGTGTTTACTTTAAATGGCTGTAATGTAAAGTGGCAACAAAGTAAAATCCTTTCCTTAGACAGGACTGAGATTTTTAAAGATACAAACATAAATGATGTAAATGTGTATTTAAAACACAACAACAACAATAATAATAATAATAATAACAATAATAACAATAATAATAATAATAATAATAATAATAATAATAACAATAATAATAATAATTGTTGTTATTATTATTATTATTATTATTATTATTATTATTATTATCTGCATCTGCATCTGGGAATACGGTGCTAACTTCAGTCTGCAAATAAAGAGCTAACTAAGGAGCTAACACTAATGACTGGATCTAGGAATAAGGAGCCAAATGAATCAGAAGCTGCGTGTAAGTAGCTGAAGTGTCGTCCACCATGTTTGTCTTCCGGAGATGGGCTGTTCATACTGTGCAGTAAGCCACAACACCAGGAGCCATCAGCCAATAGCATTTGCTGACAGAAACGGCCATGAGCCCGCCCCCAAACTGTCAAAACCACCCCATCCAATAATCGAGCGCAAAAATTTCACTCGAGCACAAAAAAACAGTCGAGGGTAATTCACATGGTGCACAAGGACAACTGCCGAATCGAGAAGAAGAAAAAAAACATTTGCAAAAAGCGCCATATAATGATATAACGTGTGCAGGACTTCTTTCTGTGCTCAAGAGTTTCAAATTTACACTCGCGGGAGGAATATTTACATGCGTGAACTGTTAAAACTTGCAGGTTTATATTTCTCACCTTGTGTTTTTGCGCCCCCTAGTTTTGACATTGATCTGACGCCATAGTTATCATCATCATACCATAAGACAGAGTAATAAAATGCCTTGTGCGTACAGACAAGAGCAGCTCAGTGCGTTAGGAAGAAGAATTGCATTGATACTGAAGAGACATTAAAGAGTACATTGACTGTCTACTTTTATGAGTAGGTAAAATTGTGGAGAGGTGGAGAGTGTCACCGTGTCCTCGTATAAGGAAAGCCTTAAATTCCCTGAGCCGTGAACCTCAAATTTACTAACCAATATATTAACTTAAGGGTGAAGAAAATACTTGAGATGGTGTGCTTGTAATTAATTATATGCAGGAAACAGTCATGTGAGAGTGTGTGTGTATATTTATGTACAGGCAGGTGACAACTGCAGAAAAAAAACCCAGGTGCTCTGATATTCTCCAGGGGGGTGTATATTTATTATGCCGACATGGTTGTCATACACTTGTCCTTTTTGAATGAAACATCACTGCAAATCACTAAACGTTTTTCTGACTGATCGTGTTTCTTTTATAATAAAATAATCTGTTTCTGTCCTGATGGGTGTCGCCTCTCCCAGGATGACTCCTACCCAACTATAGAGTGTAAGGGGTCACTGAACAAGCATGAAGTGTTATGTGTGGTAAGCTGTGGCCTTTGGAGTCATCAGATCTCAACCAAGTTGGACACCAATGGAAGATTTTGGACTCCACAGCCGTTGTCAAAACACCAAATAAGGAAGAATCCAATAGAGTAGCAGAGACCTGTATAGTCAATGTGTGTTGAAGATCTTCTGACGACAAACTGTGGCCCAACTCCTCACTAAAACACTTTTTTCTGCCAAGTGCCACAAATGTAAATGGTGTAAATATTCCATTTATCCATAACATTTACACCACCTGCCTAAACAGCCGCCAAAACTGATCCATTAAGGCATGGACTCCACAAGACCTCTGGAGGTGTTCTGTGGTATCTGAAACCAAGACAATTGTTCTGTGGATGTTCTGTAAGATGAGACCAGGTGGCCTATCCTCCATCCCTCATGCACATCAGTAAACCTTGGGAGACCATGACCCTGTCACCGGTTCACTGGTTGTCCATCCTTGGCCCACTTTTGATAGGTACTAATCATTAAATATTAAAAACCCCAAACGAGACCTGCTGTTTTGGAGATACGTCTAGCCATTACATGTCTTGTGACCGGAGGGTCCTGGGTTTCATCCCCGCACAGGGCAATTGGGCAAGTAAGTACAGGGCAAGTGGGCAAGACACGACTGAGATGCCCTTGACCAAGGCACGTAACTCCCCCAACTGCTCCCCGGGTGCTGTGGTTTGGGGCTGCCCCACGCTCCGGGCGAGTGTGTTCACTGCCCCTAGTGTTCACTGGTATGTGTGTTTCACTGCACGGATGGGTTAAATGCAGAGGTCACATTCCTCTGTGTGCAAACGCAGTAGGATTGTCAAATAGTTGACTTTCAATCTGACCACTCGCTTGCCCATTTTTCCTGCACCAAGCACATTAACTTTGAAAACTGACATCACTTCTTCTTTGGCTCTCAATGAAGGAGGTCACACTTTCTCCCTCTCCTCTCCCTTATCTCTCCTGTTCGCTTCTCCTGTCTTGTGCAGTCTTTTGTCTGAGAGACTCTCCTTGCGCTGCTCTTCAGCCTTCCAATCAGCCTTCCAGCCTTCCAATTAGTGTTTGAGACTCAGACACAGTCTCAGTCTTTAAGTCTAGGCTGAAGACGTATTTGTTTAATCAAGCATGTTGTTCATAGTTTTCCCGTAGTTCAAGGCGTAGAGCTGGAGGGTTCATAGTTATAGAGTGTTTCAGTAAACCGGGATGTTTGGATGTTGTCGCCTCCCCACTCTTACACGTTCACTCAGGTTTGATGACGGTGGAGTGGCTGGTTGCCT
>JAOVVF010043676.1:2470-16654 GCA_028565595.1 Duopalatinus emarginatus
GTGTGTGTGTGTGTGTGTGTGTGTGGTCCTGACTGTGCACTCAAGGCCATGACTCAGGGAATTGATCCGCCTCTCGGCTTTCTGTCCGATCCCCAATCGACACTTCAAATAATTAAACTTGCCCCGGATCAGTGGAAACACATGATGTGATTATAACCCCAGTGTACACCCGTGCAGCATGTACCATCATCCGTGTCATGGCTTATGTCACAGCTGGCTGTTAGCATTCAGGCTAGTTTGTATGATCAGAGTTAGCTACAGTCATGCTAGCTACACATTTAGAGATTAGGAAGATGAATGAAGGAATAGATGCACAGATAGAAGGATTTCTAGAAGGAATGTAGCCGTGGGCTAAGAGCTGTAGCATTAGCTAATGTTGCAACAGGGGAATGTTATTCATCTAGACTGCAGACGTATTCCAGATACTTTTAAAAATGGTGAACAATGCATTCTAGAGCCATAAGAATGTTCGTGTAGGACCGTGTGGATATACAGATGGTTTGTTTGGCGCAGGCACTGGGTCAGGTTTTGTTTGTCAGTAATTCATACTGTCACATCATCGATCAGTGTCCCACTGCGTCAGAGCGGAGAGAAAGCGAGAGTGAGGAGCAGGGACAGGTCTAATTGACGTTCTTCAACACCACTGCCGCACTCGCTCGCCATCTTTCACCCGCCGCACAGAAAAAAAAAACCCACATGAAAAAGTGAAGCTGATCAGGATCCTCACACAGTCATTAATCAATGAGCTATCACGCCTTGGAATGCTTTTATTTTCTTCCTCTTAGACGACATGACAAATTTTCAAGCCGACCGAACTCTGCAGTGTGGCCTCGTTTTTCATTTAAATCGCTGAGATAACCTCACGAACATGCACAGTGATGTCAAGTGAAACTCTGTTAAAGTTTTATATAAAAGTGTAAGTTTGAGGGTGTGAGAATTCTAATTTAATATAAATCTAGAAAAAAAAAAAAAAAAACAGAAAAAAAATCCACATGAAGTCTTGCGTCAAGTTAAATTCTGTCATTTTCATACAACATATGATATATACATAAAATATCCTTGTGACTCATAGTACACAGACGTTATCTCTAGAACCTAGTCTCCAGAGCAATACAGTATATTTTGGTTGAGTCTAGAATATTTCAAAGTTTGTGATACGATTCTAGAAAACCTCGCCGCTCGTGATGTTTACAGAACATTTCACAGTTTGTGACGTGTCTCTAGAACTTTATGTTATATCAGTACAGAATGTTTTAGTTGACTCTAGATCATTTAGCTGTTTGCGATATGTTTCTAGAATATCTCATTGCTCGTGATGCTTCCAGAACATTTCACAGTTTGTGACGTGTCTCTAGAACTTCATGTTATATCAGTACAAAACGTTTTAGTTGACTCTAGATCATTTACTTGTTTGTGGTACGTTTCTAGAATATCTCATTGATTGTGATGTTTCCTGAACATTGCATAGCTTGTGATACGCTTTTAGAACATTTTGAAGCTTTACATTAATGCAGAATATTTTATTTGGCTCTAGAACATTTCATTGTTTGCAATATGTTTAAAGAAACCGACTGTTTTATGTCAATACAGAATATTTTGGGTGACTCTAGAACATTTCATTGTTTGCTATGTATTATAAGAATACCTTGTTCCTTTTAGTGTTTGTGAAACATTTCATAGTTTGTGATATCTTTCTAAAACATTTCATTGATTTACATTAATGCAAAATATTTTGGTTGACTCCAGACTGCAGTTTCATAGTTTATGAAATGCTTCTAGAATATCTTGTTGAATGTGAAGTTTCCGGAACATTGCGTAGTTTGTGATACGCTTTTAGAACATTTTGTAGTTTTACATTAATGCAGAATATTTCATTTGGCTCTATAACATTTCATTGTTTGCTATGTATTTCAAGAATACCTTGTTGCTTGTAGTGTTTGTGAAACATTTCATAGTTTGTGATATCTTTCTAGAACATTTCACTGATTTATTTTAATGCAGAATATTTTGGTTGGCTCTAGACTGCAGTTTCATAGTTTTTGAAATGCTTCTAGAATACCTCGTTGCCTGTGATGTTTCTAGTACATTTTACAGTTTGTGATATGCTTCTAAAACAGTTTATTGTTTTATATTAATAGAGGAAACACTAGAAACATGTTCCTATCAACAAAATAGTCTAGACTAGTCTAGACATTTCATAGCTGATAATAATAATAGGATCCTAAACTACAATATTTAAGTACATTTGACCTATAAGATTTCAGTATGTTTAGCATATAATATGGTTCGGGAATAATTATTAATAATTCCATTGTTATAGTAATATCAAATGTTTATTTTTGCTTTCATTGTGTTTTTTAGGTGATTCTAGAATCCTGAACTGTCATGTGATCTCAGCCTGCTATCTATTAATATTGGTTTTGTTCATTTGGTTTTACTATATTATAAATTAAATCCAGCACCAGCTAGCTGCTAGTGTATTGCCATTTGTCTTTTTAAAGCCACATATTCAGAACTGTACCAGTGTTCCCTCGTGCACCGTTTGAACTCAGTTAAATGCAGCAGAACGACAGCTTGTTTGTTCTTCGTGTACACTTATAATGATTACCTAAGAAGCTTTTGTAGTCTACAGTGAAATACGACGACATTTATGGCCTTAAAAGGCCTCTTGGACTGGCGGGCTGATATCAATCTGCTATGCTGTAACCTCGCCAGGCTACAACTAATCAAACCGTTTGAACGTACAGGATAAGTGAATCATCTTTCTCGAAGGACTCCATATAATGTAATCCTGCTCTTTAAAAATTTAAAATCTGATACAAAGGTAAAATCAATCTCCGGGGATTTTAGGCTTAAGTCCTTGAGCATCACATGCTGAACAGACTACACAGATGACTGTTAGCTTTTTGGTAGGTTAAAGAATAATGTACGTATATTAAATCAATAAATCACTGGGCGTTATGTGTTATGGGGATTTTATCACAGATAAGGGTGTGCTTAGGCTTTTATAAAATGCAGACAAAATTAAAAAAAAAGAAAGAAAAGCAACATAACCTACTAAATAAATCATATTCTATGAACAAAGTAAATAAATACATAAACTGGAATCTCATCTGTCATAGAAACAACACTATCAGACTCGTTTTAGACACTGCTACGGCCTGGGAAAAGTGACTAAATATGTACAAATTTACTAAAAAAAAACTTTTATACTTGTAGACACACATACGCAAATACCTATGCATATACAAACACACACAATGATAAGCAAAGCCATCTTACCTGGTTTCACCTGAAGATTCTGAACACGGAGGATTTTCACTAATCAAAGGGACTCCTAAAAGCAGCTTGGGAGAAAGATGAGTGAAAAGTGAAAGATCCACAGAAGGCAAACTCTAGCACTCTGCTCCACTAAAATACACCCCCCCCCTACACACATATATACACACACACACACACACACACACATACATGCCAACTAGCGCTCAGTCAATGATATGGAACGCTTATGAGTCAATAAGTGTAGAACTGGGATTCAGGCAAATAGGACGCTGGTGTGTGTGTGTGTGTGTGTGTGTGTGTATGTTGAGGTGGCCCTTACTAACTCGTCAGAAAGGAGGCATACAGTGTTCAGCTCTCAGAGACCTTTGTAGACAGACCAGGGGTCCCACGGAATGCTAGCTACACAAGCCCCATACCATTATGGAGCCACCAACAGCCTATGTGTTTTGAACAGGTACATGTTGCGTAGTGAAGTTACTGTTACCATTACATTTCTAATACTAGCACGTCTTGGACAATTTTCATTCATTAAAGAAAGAAAAAATCGAAATGTAATGTTGTGGAATGCACTTTTTATATATAAATGCACTCCTTCTTCAGTATATATATATATATATATATATATATATATATATATATATATATATAGCCTACTGGATATGGATATGGCTTTGTGGATGATCAATTTTGTGGCCCCGGGCTGCTCAACGCCTCGGCCTGGAATCTGGATCACGCGCCATCGTGACATTGTTATTGACATGTTTGTTGTAACAGATACACACAAACAGAGCGATTTTCCATATGCGCTAATTAGAAAACCGGAAGGAAACTGAAAGGAAATTGTTTATGATAAGCTGGATTAAAGAAAAAGAATATTTCAATACATTGGTGCGTGTGGTCTTTTTAACAGTCGTGAAAACCAAAATACACACTCTTTGAATCCGGACGAATTTAGCAACATTGTTTCTGTTCATTGAGGTTCGGAGGCATTTGTATATCCACAGCCCTCTTAAAGTCTTGCCACAGCATTTCTACTGGGTTGAGGTCTCGATTTTGACTATACCATTGCAAAACTTTGATTTTTCTTTTTTTCCAGACATTCTGATGTAGATTTGCTGGTGTACTTGGGATCATTTATTCGGATTCAAATTGCTTGGAAATGGCCTTATAACCCTTCCTAGATAGATAGGCAGTAATTGAATTCTTCTTAATAAAACCGATATTTGATAGCAATCATCGTACAAGTCTTTTTAAATAGCACCTTACAATTCAGCTGCAAAGTGAATAAGAACGTGGTGACTGTTTTTACCTTGTGAAGGCACAAAGGTGCTTAATGATCCCATGCTGCTCTATTTTTCCTTTTGCTGCTTGTGAATATGTAACAGCAGTTACAGCTATTTGAGTTGACCCAAGAAATCAATCTCTATCTAACTCATGTGGCTCCTCATTTGTCTTTCATATCTCTTCATAGGTATACAGAATACTAGTATACAGAGGAGTTGATGTTCAATGACTGGAAAGTGCTTGTGGTAGTGAAACAAGCCCAAATCATGAGGCCTTCAGAGTCAGAGATGTAGCTTTTTTTTTTTTTTTTTTTTTTTTTTGAGATGTTGACATTCATGGGAAGACTGGCCACTGGACTTCAAATTGTTTGGAAATGGCCTTATAACCCTTCCTAGATAGATAGGCAGTAATAGGCTTTCAGATCCATCAAATTCTTCCATCAAGTCTGCTTGTTGCCTACTACTGGACAAATGATGGATTTAATATAACAGCTTTGTTGATTCAAAAGACAGCATGGTGAGCATCAGAAATACACAATCCACTGAAGAGGAAACAATGCACTGACTTTCTCAGTGACTTTATGTGCCTGTCTTTTGCTAATGGGAACCAAGAAATCAGGACTGGAAGGAGTTGATTATTAAGAAGCTCCCACAGTTTTCTCATTATTTCTTGACATATTGACAGATGCAAAGGTTTTCTTCTCTCCCTTTCACCATATTAGCACCTCTGCATTTGGAACAAAACCAATCAATCGTAATATTGTGAGCTGGCACCTTAGTGGGTTTGCAGCTCATTAATACTATCAGCAATAACATCAGAAAACTGTGGACTATTTTAAGGTTTGTATTTGTCCTCACCACCAGATGAGGATATTTGTCTCCTCACGCACATGATTAACACTCATCGGATTAAATATCTTCTGGCAAATGAAACCCAGTGAGGACAGATTTAACACTGTGCAAGTGTGTTAAATTTTAACTGGGGTCTCCATGTATAATATAACAATGCATTAATCTTTCACTCACCCTCCCTCTTTTTCTCTCTGGCTCTCAAACTGCTTCTATAACACGGCTCTGTGGCATCAATTCCCATGCACAGCTCATACACCAAGAGGCGGACAGGTTTCATGGCATATTAAAAAATCAGTCTGAGACAAGATTCCTTCTTCATTAAACTGGTATTTGGCACAAAGAACCCTAGGCCCTTGTTTCCCACATTAGGAAAAGCAATCATCGTACGGAAAAGCAATCATCGTACAAGTCTTTTTAAATAGCACCTTACAATTCAGCAGCAAAGTGAATAAGAATGTGGCGACTGTTTTTACTTGGTGAAGGCACAAAGGTGCTTGATGATCCCATGCTGCTCCATTTCCTTTTGCTGCTTGTGAATATGTAACAGCAGTTACAGCTATTTGAGTTGACCCAAGAAATCAATCTCTATCTCACTCATGTGGCTCCCCACACTTGGCACCCCATTTGTCTTTCATATCTCTTCATAGGTTCCTGTTCTTCTGAACCGTCAGTCTGACTGGTTGGTCTCACTGGAGTCTAGTTCCTAGTGTCTCTGGCAACTCTCAGTCAACAGACTGTGTTGAGGGTCTTGTAGAAAAAGTGGCTCCATGTAACAGCTCTTGAGGCTGTGCCTGTCCCTTAAGGTGCTTTTAATCATTTGATATAGTACCATAACAAGGTTACGGTTGTGAGTAGCACACCACTGGAAATCTTAGTACCGCTAAGAACTTTTGAGAAACCATGTCCTCTGAGGAACCATCACAAGTTGCTTGTGATGTTCAATCTGTATCTTACCCATGCAGCCCCCCGCACTTGGCACCCTATTCGTCTTTAATATCTGGTCATAGCTTTTTTTCTTTAGCCTGACTGGTTGGTCTCACTTGAGCTTAGTACTTGTGTCTCTGGCAACACTCAGTCAACTAGACTATGTTGAGGGTCTCATAGAAAAGGTGGCTCCATGTAACACTTTTTAAAGGTCTGTCAGTCTCATGGAGCCCTTAAAGAGTCATATACAGAACCTTATGACAAGGCTACTGTTGTGAGTAGCACACCAGTGTAAATCTGGAACCTTTGAAAAACCAAGTTGCTTGAAGAACAAATCACAAACTGCTTGTGCAAGCTGTATCTCAACCATTTAGCCCCCCATAGTTGGCACCTAATTTGTCTTTTATATCTGACCATAGCTCTTCTTAACCCTCAATCTGACTGCTTGGTCTTACTCAAGTTTAGTTTCTTGTCCCTTTGACATGTTTTATTCAAGCAGGTTGCGTTGAGGGTCTAGTACAAAATTCTGTGTCTCACCCATTTAGGGGCCCCCCCCCCGTCCCCCCCATTTTGCCCCCCCCCCCCCCCCTTAGTTGGCACCCCATTTGTCTTTTATACCTGGCCATAGCTTGCCGCTCTTCTTACCCCTCAATCTGACTGCTTGGTCACACCCGAGATTTGTTTCTTGTCCTTCTGGCATGTTTCAGTCAAGCAGGTTGTGTTGAGGGTCTAGTAGAAAAAGTGGCTCCATGTAGTACTTTTTAAGGATCCCTTAAAGAGTCCCTCAGAAAATGCTACAACAAGGTTATGGTTCGAGTAGCACACCACTGGAAATCTAGAACCCTTTAAAATCTAAAAAACCAAGTTGCTTAAGGAACCATCACAAGTTGCTTGTGATGTTCAATGCGGTCCTACACACTTGGTGCCCCATTTGTCTTTTACATCTGGTAATAGCTTCTTTTCTTCTTAACCCTCACTCTGACTGGTTAGCATCACTCCAGCATCAGATCCATACTGTATACCAGAGTCATGCTCAGTGTTTTCAGGATAGGCTTTGGACACAATAATGTGTTTTGCAGCTGTCTGTAGCTTCATAAGATGGACAGGACCCTTGGGTTCATCTAGCATGAGGATCTTCATCCTTTATTCATTAATCTTAGATATACACTATCGTGGTCAGGTCTTTAAAGCCTATCCCAGGATGTAAGGTGTGGTTACACCCTGGATGTGATGGCATTCCATTGCAAGGCACTTTCCATACACATTCATACCAGGGTCAACATAGAGTCAACGAATCCATTCATTGGAGAGGGAAAGAAACCAGAGAGCCGTAGTACAAAGTTCAAAATCTCTTCTATTCCATAAGAAGCAGTTTGGAAAGATACAGCTTCTGGCTTCACATCATAAGAAGCATATTAGCCACTGTCCTAGATCAGTTAGATCATGTAAATAGATATAACCAAATTAGAGTGGAAAAATTAAGGACCCTCATGTCTAGTATCATATATCAGGTTAGACTAGCTTCTACAGCTTCACGCTCGGTGAACCTGCTAGCGCTTTATCAAGCAGTCCAGATTATTAGGCTTTTTTGGCAAATCTCCCATTGGAATAGGGAGTGAAAGTGCTATCGACTCCTCCCTAGGCCCATGCGTCATCCATCTCTGCTACTCCAGGTTTCATGGCAACAGCTTTGACGTCAAGCAGGGATAAAGGTGCAGAAGTGGCAGTTTCATCATCCATGTATTTCACTAAAATGTTTCATAAGTAATAGTTGTAGGAGCAAGATGCTACAGAAATATCAAGAACAACAAGATACTATTGCAGATATGTTCATCATTGTTGAATCTAAAGTATTTTAGGTGGTGGTTCTGTATCCCAGTGCTGGGTAAATGAAGCCTGGTATGAAAGTTCCACCAATCAGTCACTGCTGGGGTCCTTGAGCAAGGGTTGAGGGTTAAGGGCCTTGCTCAAGGATCCCAACAGTGGCAGCTTGGTGGAGGTCAGATTTGAAGTCATGACCTTCTGACAAGAAGTCTAACATTCTAGGCACTGGGCTACCACTGTGGCTGTAGGTCACTCGGAAGTAGGGCATCCCCCAAACCCTATCAACTCAGCATCATTTTATTTTTTCATTTTCTTTTAACAAGTCCATCACCGAGAACTTGCACTTGCAACTTTTTTCCAACTTCATTTCTTCTTCATACCATTACTTCATCCCACTTAGCAGTGGTAATTTACATCTTCAAAACCTGTATCACAGTTGGCTGGTTTTATAGCATTGTACAGAAGTCTTACACTGGATTTCTTATTTCTGTGCTTTAGGATTCTGCCTCAATATTCAGCATCCACCATGTAAACTTATATGCACATGTAAATGCAGCCAAAAGCAATGCTTTTTTCTCAGTGTATAGAAAATGTGTTTGACCCAGGAATGAGCAGGTGGCATAGCAAAACAGGCATCGATGAAAATTCACGGCGGTGTGACTGCGAGTAGGTGGATGAGGCTGAGAACAGGAAGGAAGCGTACATCGAGGCAAAACCAGGCATGCAATTTAAACCCATTTTCAGCCAATTTTGCTAGCCTGAGTTGTACCCATTATCCCAACATTATCCCATCCTGTTTGTTTACTTGTGTGTGCCTGGTGCTCTCTAACATGACGTCTGGCATGGTGTCCTCCACAGGAAAGCCCTCCCTCAGGCTGGATCAGCCAGCAGACCATGAAATAGAGGATCTTCCGAAGCATGTGCGGGTCATCAAGCGTAACTCGAGGCAAAGTCATTTCAATCAAGCGAACACAAGTGCAGGCAAATGCACATGCTGGGCCTTAGCTTGCATAGGAAGGCGTGGAGTGGAGAAGGAGTGGAGGCTTGGTCATTTACAGACTCGAAGTTTTAGATGTTGGACTGACCTTGGCTCGGATTAAATGTACATGTTTAAAGAATCGCTTCTTCCGCTGTTGCATATGCAGTGCTAGATTAATTTAACAAGATATAACCTCAGTCTCATAGTAATAAGATCAAGTGGACTAAAAATTCAATAGTTTGGTGAGCTGTTTTGGTTCCTTTTCATTATTAAATTCCTTATATTAGTAGTTAAAAGTTGTAAACTATGTCATGTTTGTACTGAATGCAAGTAATCAGGCAACCCTCTCCACAGCACCAGGGGAGCAGTTGGGGGTTAAGTGCCTTGCTTAAGAGTACTTCAGACATGTCTTGTCAGCCTTGTCATTGGGATCGATCCGGTGACCTTCTGCTCACAAAGGTGGCTCCTTAACCACAAGCCCACAGCTGCCCCAGGTAGGAAGAGAACAGGCTGATTATATAACTGCATGTTTGTGATGTGGAACCTACTTCCATTATTTATGGTACTGTCCCCCATGTACATATGATCACACATAGTAATCCAAATTATGAAGACGGAACCGGGGGCTGTTCTAGGATACACAACATAAAACAACAGTCTGCATCATCTTCCAAAGGATGTCAATCCACACGAAGGGTGGGTGGTAATCAGGGAAGTCCTTGAAATGATTAGTCCTTGATTGATGATTAGACATGAGAGTTCATTTTGGTGAGGACTTTGGGCCACTCAATTCCTCAGGTAGCATTATCTGGTAATTGAACATAGCACTGGAGTAATAATAGTTTGTGTTAGCTTGGTAAGGTGTTAGCGTATGTGCCCTAACACATGCCTACATAAATATCATACACTGGTAAAACTGCTACACCAGTCTACGGGAATAGACTTCACAAGGTTGGGGAAATATTCTGTAGGGCTATGAACACCATACTGTACCGGACCATATGAACACCCACAGAACGGTCTATAATTCAGAGTATTCCAAGGTGTAGGATTTTTGTGTTCCATAGCACATTGCATGGCATCCCAGATGTGTTCGATATCATTGCGATTGGGTGACTTAGGTGGAAATGGCAAAACCCCAAACTCATGATGTGTTCCTAACTCTAATTTGGAATCTCTAGATGTATATAGTGGTGCATTGTCCTGTTGGAGGAGTCCAAACCAATCATACCAGGGGTCTCATGGAATGACAGCTAAACAAACACCATACTATTATGAAGCCAGTTTGTATTCTGGTGCTTTGGTGTATGGTGTATAATTTTGGGAATATACAGTACTTCGTAAGTCCACAAGAATGTCGACGCCATCATTAAAATAGCAGCTTGAAGAACGTAGCAAAACCATTTGGCCTGTAAAATATTCACTGTCTTCAAGTAGTATTCATGAATCTAGTTATGATTTGACTTGAATTTTTTTTGCAAGGATGTGTGCAAAAGTTTCAGAGACGTTTGTTTTGCATCAAAGCCCCAACTGAATTCAAAAGCCTACTTTCGCGGTTGTTGTTTTATAAAGAACTGGTTCAGTGTCCTTAGGCTCATGAAATGAACTGATGTCTATCATCTTGGAAGCCATTGTTCAGCCACATGTGCTGACCCTCAACACAGTCCTTGTTTACAGATGTTAGCCAATCAGAGCAAAGCTGATGTCCGATTTAACCACACAGCAAACAGTTTTCTGAATGCAGTGAGGCGGAACTGTCTTTTTTTCCGGTTTACAAAGACTTTCAAAAAAGCCTTTATACCCAGTCTAACCTGTTTCTATTTTTATTACTGCACATAAGCCATCATGTCTGACTCACTTCTAAAAGTCATCGAGGTGACTCTCAGAAAGGGGGCGTAAGGTCCGGGGTAATGTATTTCACAGTCCTCCAGAACTCTCAATCAGCAGATCCGCTTTTGGTAGACAAACTGATTAAGTCTGATTAAGTCTTCCATGGCTTTTGCATGAACTAATGAGTTTCACTCCAGAGTTGATAGTATTACTCAAAGCAATGTACAAGTGAAAGAAAATTGTGGTCAAGAACCATTTTAGAAAGTGGAAACCATCAAATTATTCCAAGGAACCACTGAGGAACCTTTTTAGGAGTGAAGGTATCTGCTCTCTACTCATCCTATTAGCTAGCAGATTAGCAAACACAACAACTAAAGTGCAATGTAAACCAAAAAATGTGTCATTATTTAAAACATTTTTGGAAGGAGTCTCCAGTATCAGTCAGAAGTGAAGCTGAAATTTATCGTGCGACTTTACTTGCCAAAAGTAAGTAACTCCTCACCTTGCTGTTGTAAGCAAGTAAAATATCTCCCTTCTCTTCAGGTCTTCAGATCTTCAAAACACCAGGCCTGAACCATCGCAAAGTGGAAAGAAAATAAAGTCCCCACGGGTTAATGTCTAGCCTGGAACCGAGATTCATCTCAAATATTGCTGCTCTTTCAGGTAAGACAAGAAGACGGTGACATTTTTCTAAACCGCGTAGTCAGCACTGTTGTCACCCAAACGAGACAGATGGGTGCAGTACATCATCCACATAGTGGTTTTAAATTAAGTTTGCCAGGTCTGTGTGGGATAATGAGCGGAGGGTTGATGGTGCAGTCGGTCATGTTTCCTCTTTACAGCTTTTGGGTCCATTTCTGAGCTGGGGTTCCTGCTTCGTTCTAGACTTTGAAACTGGGGGTATTGCATAATGACTTCTGGAAACTCTAGAAAATCACAAATACATAAATATACATTTACAGATGGCTTTATCCAGAGAGACATTTACTCAACCAAACTGTTGAGGGTTAACTGTCAATGCTCCAGCTTGGTGGGGGTCGAATCTGAATTCACAACCTTCTGACGACAAGCCCACATTTTTCATAAATGGCACCTGGACTTACGAACCAAGCCTGGGATTAGTCATAATTGGTCAAACTAGACACGTCATCTTGATGCATTCCAAGATTTTCCTGTAAGTTGAAATGTCATGAAATGTTAATAGCGCAACCTGTCATCCTGGAGCATTCTTGCAAGCTGAAGTACCAAAAAAACTGGCACACCAGTCCAGTTCCCCCATGGAACACTGTACTTCCTGAAGAACGGTTCACAATTCTATTGTATTTCAAGGCAGAGGATCACTGTGTTCCACATAATGTTGGCAATAGCAAAACTTCAAATTTAGATAACCATAATTTGGTGTCTCTAAAAATGTTTGACGGTGCATTGGAAGATGCCAAACCAATCAGAAAGGCAGATATGCCTGTAGACATACTGGGGTCCCATGTCCCATGGAAACAAACCCCATTCCAATATGAAGCCACCATTTCTGAACAGACATGTGAACAACATGTTGTGTCAGAATCTGGCAATATGTGGTCATCAGTGACACCACACTGGGTAAGATCTCCTAGTTTTACCCAATGAGCTTGTCTTTTTCTTAATTGTGGAAATAGTTGTGAATGTCAACCGCACCACCTGCCATATTAGAGCACAGAAGCCGATACTGTCAAAACCGTAAGGTGTTTTTATCTATATGCAACACTCGTGTATGTCAACCCATTGGTTTAAAACCAATATACCATCACATATGGAGAGACGGGGGAGGAACAGTTGAATGAGCAGCAGTTAATGTTTCATAATTACTAGCAATCCCATCATCATCATGCATAGTGCTCTCTGTGAGAGTGAAGTGCTACTTCAGCTCTGCGGCACATTTCCTGCCTCTGCTATAATTACTCCAGTCGTTCTTGTTGTTCCTCCACAGCCTGAGTGAGTACAGTTGAAAAGCAAGAACCGAGTTAATGTCATGACAACGAACGCGACCAGGGTGATCCCTTCATTCTATTCATGCTATTTTAAATCCAGCATCATGCTTACAAATTCCTTAGTTATTTTTAATTTCACGCCTAATTTAGCTTGCAGGGGAACATCACGAGGGAAGGACCAAATCCTTCATGTTGGAACCGAGTGCAGCAGTTTTCTGGCTGGTATCCAAGCATGTAGACTGCAGCATTTTCCCTCAGCGCCCAGCATCCCTGTGCAGATACAGATTTCTATCCAGTAGCCTCAGCAAACCACTAAGACTAAAAAATGATCAGTCAGCATATATATATTTTCGTGTGGTGGAAAATAAACAAGCTTGGGAAGAGATGAGTGTGAGCTGAATTTTATTGGTGAGGACGGCTATGGGTTTTTCATAGAGTTACAAGTTTAAAGGGAACAGTATGGCCAAAAGCCTAATGTACTTTTGTATGCAATTTACTCCTTATTTAATTACAGTCCATCAACCCAGACATGTTTTTGCACCAGGATAATGGAATGAGAAATTTTATTATATACTTGCATTTGGCCATCTAATAAAAAAAACCAAACTAATTTCCTCAGTTTGGAAATGACTAGTAATTAGACCTACTCGGACAGGATTAGTGTAGCGGGTGTAATAATTAGTGCAAATTCGTCAGTCTTACTTGTATGTGGTTTTATACGTTTTTAGAACATTATATAATATAATTTTTAGCATGTTTTCTGAATCATTTACAGATTTTTTTTTTTTTTTTTTTGTATTTAATCCGAAGTACGTAATGTTACGGAATTTCAGTTTATTATTTCAAGAAAACATTTCTATAATTTGTATAAAAATATAAAATTACAACATAACATTAATTAATATGTATTAATTCAATGTGTCTAGCCAGATTTTGAAAAGAAAAAAAAATGGATTTATTTAATGTAAAAAAAAATAATAAATCTGAACAGATTTTAAATAAATAAATAAACCTGATTTTTATATATATTATTTTTAATGAAAAGGAAATTTAAGGCAAAAACTAGATTTAAACTAAATTGGTTCTTTTTGTTTTTTATTAATTTTTAATGAAATGAAATTAATTATTTAAGTGTTGTAAATCTTGTCCAAACAGTTACAGGGCTACAGTTTGCATTAACATTTTTAAGATAAATGTCAAACTTAGCTCTGGGATGAATTCACTTAAAAAAACAAAAAAAAAA
>JAOVVF010043714.1:0-19682 GCA_028565595.1 Duopalatinus emarginatus
TAACATGTGTTCACCATTCTAATTGTAACATTTCACTTTAAAGCCTTATTCGTTTACATAGATTAAAAAATGTGATTAATTGCGATTAACTATATGAAATTCTGAGATTAATCGTGATTAGAAATTTTAATCGTTTGACAGCCCTAATATATATATATATATATAAAACGTTGATATTGCAACTTGCGTTGTCCTGGATACAGCCATGAACCAGAAAGGTGTCATAAACTCTTGGCTCCAGTTATGCACATGCGTTGCCATTTTAGTTTTGGAGAAATAGACATCACCTCATTCAAAGAGACAGGACTTTGTTCTTGTA
The DNA here is from genome assembly GCA_028565595.1 of Duopalatinus emarginatus. NCBI lineage: Eukaryota > Metazoa > Chordata > Actinopteri > Siluriformes > Pimelodidae > Duopalatinus > Duopalatinus emarginatus. The sequence goes on from JAOVVF010043714.1 coordinate 320, forward strand.
TGACTGCAAATACTTGCCTGGAGGCGTTACCAAAAATGGCGACGAGTGATCAGACTTGTCTTATACTGACTTGGCACTCGCTTGAAGCTGGGGCAATATATGAATCCGCATCCATAGAAAAGGACAATGTGGCTATTTCTATCTGTCTACAGCCTGGTTAGGATTACCATCGGGCAGAAAAGCTAACCTAAACACACCTAAGCCATATTGGTGGCCTGTGAAGGGAGTAATCCTGCCTTGTGCCCAGTGTGCCCAGATAAGACAATGACTGACTGATGGGAAGTGACTGTATGCTAGCATTTGATTAGCAAAAAGAAATTCAATGTTTTATGTCTAGAATAATGAATTTCTATGTTAATGTTCTATGAACTTCTGTGTTAACAATTTAAACTCTTGCATTACATTACACTCATCACAATGACAATCCTCATCACTGGTGAGATAAATGATGAAATAAACTTGATGTTGTAGTGGACATTCTGCTATTAGTTTGCCGTTCCTATCTCCGTCACCAGATCCTCAACGGTATCGAACACTGGGATGTCGCGCAACGTGCTGTGGAACACAGAAATCCTACACTTCAGGATACAACAGAATTGTGGACCGTTCTGCAGGAAGTACAATGGTTATTCCCTATGGAATATTCCCACAAGCTTATGGTGTCCATGGACCTACCAGTTTTAAATAAATTGTTGTCATGTACAAAAGGCAAAATTACAACAATTGTCACTGTCCAAATACTTTTGGACCTGACTGTGTTTAGGAGATTAAGAATTTTGAAAATCATGGCCTTCTGGTGCACTTCTGTATCTGCAGCCTGGACATAGACTGTCATTAGAAATCAGTCAAGACTCTCCAACCTACCACCAAATACTGCAATAACAAAAAAAAATAACATACTGTAACATTGTTGTGTTGTAATAACCAGGTGCTGTATGTTCATCCTACTGAAGAACATAAATCTGACACAGTCGAGCTAGTTGCTCCCTCTACAACATCAGGAGGCTTCATCCATTCAGGTTCACTTCTCTCCACAGAGGCCACTCCGGTCCTGCTTCTAGTCTTCTATCATGTAAAGATGAGACTACTGCACTTGGATCTTGACAAGTCTTCCCCTGTGTGCCATCAGATGCCTCTCAAACACTCCAAAATGCAGCTGCAACACTTGTTCTCCATCTCCTAAAGTTCTCCGACATCACCCCATAACTGCTACTGATGCCTATAAAGCCAAAAATGAACCTGGCTTCTCGTCTCCTCCCGAAGGCACCATGTTTCTGTCAAAGGCCTCTAGCACTGGTCCCTCAAGGTAAAAAGGAAGACTTATATCGTAATGTTTCTCTGAGCTTCTTCTGAGTGTCTGGACAACTGAGTCACAGAGACACAAATCCTCTCTTCTCACCTGTGATCCCAAAAAAGTCTGAACTTGTACTGGTCTATTGTTTTTACCATTCATTCGTTATCTAAGGTTAGAAACAGGGACTGGACATGAGGACATTCTAAATATCTGAGAGTAATATTTTTTAAGGTGCAAATTTGCTGAGAACTCTGAGGGACACATAACAGGAGGTACATGAAGTCTGTGTGAATAGAAGTAGGTGGTAGGTAAAAGAATCATGATTCCTAGTCCTGGCGATTCCGAATCAATTCAAAATGCCTAAAAATCAATTTTTAAATGAATTTTAAAGTTTTATTTTTTGCCACTCCTATTCCTGAGCGCAATGCATATCGCATCACGTGGCCACTCAGCCACTGTAGAAGAGGGCCGTCTAGGCCACCATATAGCAAGCTAGTTAGCCTGCTGCCTTTGTCTATGTGGAGGCCGCTAGCATGGAATCCAATTAGACAAAATGATACAAAATATAAATGCAGTAATGCAGTAACTATGACTTTAAAGTCTGTATTTTATTTTCAGTTAAAGGTTAATACACTGTGGTAGACTGAAGTCTATGTTTACTTTTGTATTAATGTATTTTAAGTTATTTGGGTTTTTTTCCGGGTTTTTTTTTTTTATTTAAGAAAAAGCCAGACAGCTAAGTGAACCTAAAACTGGTCAGTTAAGTTACAGAATTTTATCACAATCTGATTTTTGGTATAAACATAAAATGACACAAAACGTTTTATACAGTAAGGAACCTAAAAGTATTGTTTTAAATAAATGTTCTATTTGTTTACATTGTTTTTGCATCTTGTCAACCACATAAACAATTTTTTTAAATAATTTGAATAGAATAGAATCGTTCCTGAATTGGAAAACGATTCTGAGTCGAATCGTCCCCCCAAAAATTAAAATCAATTTGAATCACCAGACACAGATTTGCACCTCTAGTAGGTAGAACATTATTTTCCTCGCATAGTAGAGGTACACCCTACATTGTAAATATCCTCGAAATAGTTTTGTATTTTGTATTTTATATTTTTCTCCTAATTATTTGTAGTATGTTGATATAAATGTGTATTTCTATTTTTTGTGTTCTATTTTATTCTATTCTATTTTATATTTATAATTATTCTAATAGTTACTTTTGTGGACTGGCAGTCAAAGGTAGTTCACTGTAGGTTGTACTGTGTCTGACGTGACAAAACGTTGAATCTTGAAAATGCAGATTACATTCTACCAGAAGTGCATATAGTAACTTTCTGCAAATTAAGATGCAGCTTGAGTGTAATGTATATACATATATATTTTATACAATGAAGTACACCAGTCTAATACCTGGTAGGTCCCCCACTGGACATGAACTTTATAAGTACATATTGAACGCCATACTTTCTGCAGAACGGTCCATGATTCTGTAATATTATGAGGTGTAGGATTTCTGCATTTTATATCCCAGATGTGTTCAACAACGTGACTTGTGTGTGAACGACAAAACCCCAAACTCAGATGAGTGTTCGTCTAACCACAATTTGGCATCTCTAGATGTGTGTGGTTTCGATTCGATTCACGATTATATATATATATATATATATATTTTTTTTTTTTTTTTTTTTTTACAATTTTTGAGACAGAATTTGAATAAAATTTCCTTTTGATTTTTCAGTGTAAAAAGCCATGTAAAAATGCACTATTACAAAAATATTTGAAGTTTTTTCAAACAATTTTTGGTCTCCTGGAATGAAAATAAATTTAAACAGATGTGTTAAATAACCAAGTAAAAGCATTACATTTGTGTTCCTGAAGCAAAAAAAAAAAAAAAACACTTAAATTAGTTTTCTGTTTTTTTCACACACACTAGAACCAGTGATTTATACTGAGCTCGCAAAATGTGTTATTGTAATAGCTTCACCAGATCTTAAATAAACAACACTATCTTAAATTTAAATCAAAGTAAACAAACAGGTTTACCTACACACACACTTAATGTTCTGCCTCACTGCTATCCTAGGAATGTGGATAAGTCCACATTTTCAGGCAGTAGCTGAGATGCTAAAAGAGAGCAGCCGCAATGCTAACGACTGTCCCAATAGGGACTCTTAATCGCCCTCTGCTGTTCAAGAATGCAACTGCATTAGACATAAAAGATCATAAAACGTGATCCGCCGTCTCTGTGATGCACATCATCACAATTTTGCATCGTGGTGCGATGTAGCACGATGCTTCATTTACACCCCTAGTGGTGGTGCCTCATCCTGTTTGAAGAGGACAAACCAATCAGAATATACTGATATGAATCCACCAGTACAAATCTGTAGCTTTATTTTTCAGACTGTACAATTTCTAGAAATTTATACAGTACAGTAAAAGAAATATCAAGGCCCTGGGCAGTGAATATAGGCTGTAGCTATTCAGTAGATAACAATAGGAATTGTAATTGCGTATCCCTATAATGTCTAAAAATTGAATTAAAGTCTTTGAAACCTCCTCCTGCAAAAACTATATAATACTTTAGAAATAAAAAGAGTCCAAATAAATCAATGTTCACCTTTTATTTTAACACAGCCTTTATATACAGACAAAGAACATGACATCCCCATCAAACATAAACCTCTAGGCTTCATCAATATAAATAACTTTGACTTTAAATCTGAAACGAAGGAAGAGTTTCTTATTCTTTTGTAAACAGATTGAAACAAAAGTGCGTCAGTCAGGATAAAGAAGATAAAAAAGCCTTCACATTCATAAAAGGAACCTGACAACCCTGTCTAATAAACAAAGCTCTAGGGTTTATCAATATAAATAACTTTAAATTAGTTTTAAATTACGAACACAGGCCGAGTTTCTTATTATTTGGAACAGAAAGTGCTTCAGCCAGGATAAAGAATTTGTGACAAGAGACCTCGAGCGTTTTATTGCTTTTAAACAATTATTATTATTTTTTTACAAAAAAAAGAAATAAAATAGATCAAAGAAGCCCGGAATCGCAGACTGAATACACTTTAATATTGACAAAACCTTCCACCGAAATGTAGTACAACAATGAATTAGTTGTTGCTATGCAACAGTAAAAATTCCAGAGACTGTCATAACACTACCAGCTAAGATAAAAAAATGTGTGAAGTTGAAATAAAAAGACAAAAAAAACTAGCATTAGCAGTTTGTGTGCATAAACCTTGACATTTCTGGCAACGTGTCACTCGTAACTATTAATTATTAACTCTATTAACGCACTGGAGCCGAGCCTAGCTTATCTGGCTGCGTGCTTGTGATTACATCACCACGCACTGACGTAGCCAGGCTATAGAGCCAACCTGGAGTGAACTCACGGAATCGCCCTGTAATAAACGCATGTCATTGACAAATGCTGTAAATAATACATAACAAAATACCGCAAAAATGGTATCACCGTTATTGAAACATTTCTTATCACGATAAATACCGATATCGAATTATTGTCCAGGCCTATGGTGAATTAGCCCAAAATTAACCTGATGGTGTTGGTAACCGCTCATCAATGTTACAAGGTTCTTCTATTCAATATGTGTGTAGCAATGGTAACCGTCACGTTTTCCCCGTATTCTTACAGTTACAAAACTGCATTTTATTTATTTATTAATTTAAACAAAATATCTTTAGTTTACTTTTTTTTCTGACACAATTCTCAGGTAGACCGCAACTCTGTTCTCAAGCTGTTATGATAGTAAAATTGGTCTAAACGTATTATGCTTGCTTCCGTAATGTAAATGGTGGGCATGCTGGGTTACCCCCCCCCCTTCCCCCCTGACAGCAGGTCTGTAGCTGTGTGTTGCCTGGATCCTTTTTGTCCAAGCATGGTCACTCTATTCTTTCTTTCTTTGCAGCATTTGGCCGACACAGTTAGACCAATCAGTTTCAGTGAGAGCAGCCTCTGGAGAGCATTGTCTCACAACCTGTTCCTAAACACACTACATTTGCACCTGTCGAGGACCTGCCTGTTAATATTCCTCAAGTGAAGCCGGAGAGAATCTGTATAAATAGCTTGGGTAAGATTTAAAAGACTTCGGGCTGCTGTTATAGGAGTGTAATCAGTTACACTTTAGTCCGTATAAACTGGTCGATCTCTCACTAGCCAGCCGTTCGCTTTCTTCACTTAATAAGACAAAGATTTGCAGATTGTCACGTTACAGAGAAACTTGAAAGTGTAAACTCATCTGTCCTGAGGAATTCCCTGTGTTGGACAAACTCAACACTGACACTGGAGACTCCTTCAACAACACATCAAACAAATAAAACCTGTCCCTAGTGGTGGCTGGTGGGAAATATTCTAGGTGAGTCTGATTGTGATCCCAATGAAATTTAACACAAACTGCAGAACAGTTAAGCTCTGGTCAAATCAGTCATTCTTTAACTAGCATCAAAACACATCAGCAGACTAATAGTTAAAATAGTAACATGATGATAACCTGCAGCTCCAGTGTGCTCAAGTGGATGATAAAGTATAAATCATTACATTACAGAGATAAACTCAGCAGAAAAAGTAAGAACATTTGTATTTGGTAGATTATTTCTTCTTATGTTTCTTGGCAATAAATCATATAACATTGGAAAGCCTGTTAATTTCCCCTTTAAATGGTGCCACAGTTGTAATGAACTGCATTAGTGGGATGAGCAGCAGAGCCGAGCATGTGGGTTGCGACCATGAAAATTTGCCAAATCTTCTCTACCGTTGCCAAACAGCTCATTCTACTGTTGCTCTTGACACTTATTTTGAGCCTCTGGTACCCCCAGGTGCTGCCAATCAGATGACTGCACCTGTGAGCATCGAGATGAAATTCTGCAACCGGTGGCAACCCCATATCTCCACAGTCTGGGACCGAACTCTGTCCTCCAAGACGACAACACTCGCCCCTACAGAACGGTTTATCAGAGACTACCTCCACAATTTGGCAGTGGAGAGGACGGACTGGCCTGCCAGCAGTCCTGACCTCAATCGCATTGAACACTTGGCTAAAGTATGTATTTCATTTTTAGTTAAAGGTTAATGCACTGTGGTGGACTGAAGTCTATGTTTACTTATGTTTTGAGTTATTTGGAGTTATTTGTTTATTGATAGATTTTTTTATATTTATGAAAAAGCCAGACAGCTAAATGAACCTAATACTGGACATTTAAATTACAGAATTTTATCAAAATCCGATTTTTGGTGTAAATATAAAATGTGAAACGATTTGATACACTAAGGAACCTAAAAGGATTGTTTTAAATAAATGTTCTATTTGTTTACAAATGTCTTTTCGTGTTGTCAACCACATAATTAAAACAAAATGTATAAACCATTTGAATAGAAAAATCGCTTTTAAATTGTATCGTCACCCCAAAAATCGAATCGGAAACAAATCGAATCGCCAGACCCTGAGAGATTCGCATGTATTGCAGAGAAGCATCGTTACAACAAAGAGATAATTAGGAATTTCTAGAGTGTTGTATATTTCTGGATCATACTGTGTCTTTATAAACAGGTCTGTGTGTGTGTGTGTGTGTGTGTGTGTGTGTGTGTGGACAAATCCAGCTAGCCTAGCCTTTCTACTGTACCAATAATGGGAGAATGTACAATGTAGGTTTTACATTTTTTTCGCTCGGGTGAATCTGGACCTTTTTAACCTGCAGTTTTTTCCACTAACGTTTTCCTTTCAAGAGAACAGACCTTATTGGATTTGTAAGTGTCATAAATCCTGTATTCTGAGAAATCACGTTCGTCATCTGCAATAACCATCAGCTGTGTTTACTCCACCACTAACGGAGTCTGCTTGGGGCGATAAACGAAGGACCCTGTAGGACCCTGTAGGCTTCAGATTCAAGGATGTTTATTAGCTATATACTAATGTGGGTTTCCTTCAGCTACTCCAGTTTCCTCCCACAGTCCAAAGACGTGCACGTTAGGTTGATCTGCCTGTAGGTGTGTGTGTGTGTCTGCTGACAAGAGATCGAGACTGACCTTTCCTGCCATGATCATAGCCTAAAGGGCTGATATGGCGTTAAAAACCAAATAAATAAACCAAATAAATGTGTGGTTCCTAAGTTTACTGCTGGTCTAATCCAACTTTTTAAGGTCCTTCATCACCACAGCAGGAGAATTTGCCCACACTTTGACCATGTGAAGTTTGTGCAATGCAAATAAATGATCTGCTAATATGGAGTAGAAACGTAAACTAGCATGAGTGAACGATTATACATCGCAGCTAAGCTAACGTCTGCTAAACAAAATCAGTCAGCACCTTTGGACCATTTGAGACCGCGACCGCACTGTGGCCAAAACAAGAGATTAGTGTGAATAACGAGTTTCCTTAAAACCTGCCAAACATATTGTAGTGTTCAGCATTAAAGTTTGAATCCAGTCTTGTAGCTAGTTGCTGATGCCAGAATGGCATTGACTTTTTTTGCGGCATTGCCGAGAAGTCCGTTAAGAACAGCGGCTGATCTGTGGTCCAGTAATTAGCCACGATTCTGAGTTTTTTTCCTTTTCTTTTTTCTTTTTTTTAATCAGGGAAAGAAGGTTTGCTGTGTCCCTGCAGGGAATGTTTTATGTCTCAAACTCATGCCAACTGAAATTCATCTTCCTTATTTAATGAGTCTGGAATGTCTGCGATAACAGAATCAATAATTTTCTCCGGACTTCTTAAACAACCAGAAGCCAGAGTGTTGTTTTTTTTTTTTTTTTTTTTTTCAGATTTACCCTTGAGGTGTTGGTTTATGAAAGTTATCACATGATTAAGACTTGGAAAACAGTGAAGGGCTTAACGGCTTAACTTGCACGGAAACGGCCTAGAGGGAATAAATAATAAACTAAGGAATAATCCTGAGGAGATTCTGTATTCGGATTCAGTAACTGTTCAGACACTCTGCAGTCCAGATGCACAAATGTCTCTTTGTTATAAAGTTCAAGTGTTTCTTTCCAATCAAGAAGAAAAGGTCAAGAGGATCTGAGTTTCAGTATTGAATTATAATCAATGGATTGACGTCCAATTTAGTGCACTTAATATCGGACTGGGCTGGTGTAAGGAAAGGTTAGGATCATATCACATTAGGTGTGTGTAGAAAGGTCAGGAAATGAATCCACTTTAAGCGTAATTAAAGCAATGTGTCAAAGAAGTCAAGCACGATGTCGGGAGGTTAGTAGGGGAAAATTTCAAAAAGTTCGGATGTCTTGGAAATGATTACTGTGTGTGTGTGTGTGTGTGTGTGTGTGTGTGTGTGTGTGTGTGCTGTTTTCTGTCTTAATACAGTAAAAAAACACCAATTTGTGCAGCTTGCAGTCTAAATTTCCGTCTTCCGATCCTGTAAAAACCTGCACGAGTCATCATTTTTCATCAACTCCCAAAGCCTAACCTACAATCTGAGGCTCTCTGAACACTTCAGGATCTCTTAAAGGAGCTCTAACCTGTTCACAACCGTACCCCTCGCATCACATCGCAGATAAATAGATTGATGAAATGCTGATAGAGAGCTAGTTGGCGAATAATTCAAAACCCATTCGACGGTTTAAAGCCTGTGGACGTTCCACAGAGTCCCCCAAATGGCATCAGTTAATTTTGCAGAGGCAGTGCTAAAAGCCTCAGTGGTCCTTAAAATGAAATTTCCTGAGACTTTCTCTACGCTTTAGGTACTCACTTTCCTCTGTATCTGTCAGTAGTACTGCAGGAGCAACAGAAAAAGAAATATACTGTTAACTTATATTAGGATTAACATAATAGCAAGTGTATTGTGCAGTAAGGGGGCTAAAAAATTTATTCTTTAAAGAATCGTAGTTCCTAGTTCTGACAATTCTGAATCAATTTAATGCCCAAAAATTGATTTTAAAGTGTGATTTTTAAAGTTTTTGCTGCTCCTACTCTCGAGCCTTCTGCATATCACATTGTGTCCACTCGGCCACCGTAGAAGAAGGCCGTCCAGGCCACTGTACAATAAGCTAGTTAGCAGCTCGCTTGCTAGCATGGAGTCCATTCCGACAAAATGATACAAAATATAAATGCAGTAATGCACTATGACTTTATTAAGTCTGTATTTTATTTTCAGTTAAAGTTTAATACACGGTGGTAGACTGAAGTCTATGTTTACTTTTGTATTCACGTACTTTGAGTTATTTGTTTATTTGATAGATTTTTTTTTTTTATTATTTAAGAAAAAGACAGGCAGCTAAACAAACCTTATACTGGACATTTAAGTTGCAGAATTTTATGCACAATCCAATTTTTGGTATAAATATAAAATGATGCAAAAAGATTTTATATAATAAGGAACCTAAAAGTATTGTTTGAATAATTGTTCTATTAGTTTACATTGTTGTTTCATCTTGTCAGCCACATAATTTAAACAAAATTTTCAATTCATGTGAATAGAAAAATGTCCTGAAAATTGATTCTAAAATCGAATGGTCACACCAAAAATTGTAATCAAAAGGAATTGCCAGATACAGAGATTCACACCGCTGTTGTACAGCCACTTTTAACAGTTTTAACAAGCCAGCTTGTTTACTTCCGGTTTGTGACTTACAGTAGCACAAAGATTGTTGTTTAGCTTGTTCAGCTACTTATAATAAATGTCAACACTTTTTCATTGGTTTGTTTTGCAGTTGTGTTTATACATGCGTTACTGAAAAAAAAAGCAGCAGATATACAGTTGGATATACTACAGATCACTGCTGTGGACCAGTTTGTGAGGCAAATCTCACTGGAACGGGCAGTTTGTACTTAGCTGTGGGTGGGAATAGGCGGCTAAAACAAAACACTGTGGGATTTTAAACTATAGCCTAAAGGTAATTCCAAATAAATAACATACAAAGAATGAGAATAGAATATGAAACTACCTTTATTTCATTTAAAAACTACATGAAAATAACGAAATAGGAGCACTATACCTGACAAGTGTGTCAAAAGCTGCAGGTTAGGAAAACTAAACAAACCCCAAGAACCTTTATTAATATCATATATTACGTTTTGGAGATGCGGGATGGAGAAGACACAAAATCAATGCATCTCTATCAATATGCGGGACTAATTCTTTTAGCTTCGCGGGTTGTGGGCAGGAGTGGACATGCACATCGCGGGAATGGGCGTTGTACACACGTTGCTGTCACGGGCGGTAATGGTCAGAAATTCGGTGGGAGTGGGCAGGAGCAGGATGAGGAATACATTCCTGTGCAGTTCTTCTTATACAAGTCTCTCTGGATAAGGGCCTCATCATGCTGTTTGAACCACAGTAATAAACATCTGGATGTTTTTTTTCATCCCTGGTAATGATGAAAGCAATTACTAATTGCTTTACTAATTATAATATTTAAAAATGTAAAATCTCCATCATAGACAATTCAATATTGGACAAACCTACTGGTCTGTAAGGCATTTCTCTAAAACTTTCAGGAAACTCGTCATTAAAACTTCCAATTCCAATCAAACACATCAGATTTTATTAATAAATCTACTCATTAAACCCTGAACATATGAGTCTGGTGCCTGGGTTTAGTACAAACGTCCACCTGATCTCGAGGGCGAGCTTTAGAGATCACTACAGCGTGTTAAAGAAAAATTGTTCTTCTTCCCCCTAGTGTTTGTGTAAATTTGTTCTTAGATTAGATAAAATGGACTTTATCTACTGTAGAGTCACCTTCGTTTTCATCCGTTAACCTTTCGACTGCTTTTCTTCCACGCAGTTCTCATGTGAAGCAGAATCTGATCCAAGCCCAGATCTGACTACAGCGGTACAAGTCAGCCTGAACCACAGGCGATAAGTACAGCAGGTGATACAAATGAAGCCCCCGAGCATTCAGAGCATGGGCTAACATGACAAATCTGTCAATCAAACCATGAATCATTCACTCCTCCATTCACACTCACACACAAAGTGATTTTTTTGTGTCTAATAACGAAGCTGACAGGTGAAGTCCAGACAAATGCACTGAAATGGGCAGTTATTAAAAAAGGTGAGAGACAGAAAGAAACAGACAAAGAGAGAGAGAGAGGGAGAGAGAGAGAGAGACAGATTGAGAGACAGATTGAGAGACAGACACAGAGAGAGAGAGCGAGATAGAGAGACAGACAGAGAGAGAGAGAGAGAGAGAGATGGAGAGACAGGCACCCAGACAGACAGTCACAGAGAGAGAGATGGAGACACAGACACACAGAGAGACAGACACACAGAGAGAAAGGCAGACACAGAGAGAGATAGACTGAGAGAGAGAGATGGAAAGACAGACACACAGAGAGACAGACACACAGAGAGATAGACTGAGAGAGAGAGATAGAGAGACAGACTGAGAGAGAGAGATGGAGAGACAGACACAGAGAGAAAGGCAGACAGAGAGAGATAGACTGAGAGAGAGAGATGGAGAGACAGACACACAGAGAGACAGACACACAGAGAGATAGACCGAGAGAGAGAGATAGCGAGACAGACTGAGAGAGAGAGATAGAGAGAGAGACACACAGAGAGACAGACTGAGAGAGAGATATGGAGAGACAGACACAGAGAGAGACAGACAGACTGACAGAGAGAGATTAAGAGACAGACACACAGAGAGATAGACAGACAAAGAGATAGAGAGATGGAGAGAAAGACACAGAGAGACAGACAGACCGACAGAGAGAGATTAAGAGACAGACACACAGAGAGATAGACAAAGAGATGGAGAGACAGACACAGAGAGAGACAGACAGAGACAAAGAGAGAGAAATAGAGAGAGACAGAGAGAGAGAGAGAGAGAGAGAGAGAGAGAAAGCCTTGAAGAAAGCATGTAAGAATCTCAGTGTAAATCAGACCCACAGAGAGCAACATGGCGGCTGTAGATTTTCCCAGCAGCATGTTAATTGAATGAGCCGTGATAAGTCAGTTACAAACCCCAGTGCTTTGTAAGAGCATTTTGTTCTCGTCAGATCAGGCCCAGGATTTTTACACCGCAGGGTGATTTGTACAGCAGGACGTGTCAGGCCGCTCACATGCAGAGTAGATCTGTCCTTAGTGTCCTCAACATGGCTGCAGTTCAGCTGGAGCATCCACAGTGTTTGACCTCTAACTACAGCAGTACAGGAGCCGTCTGAAGAACTTCTGGAGATAAAACAGCAGTCAGCAAATAAATGTGAAACAAGTAGAAAGACAAAAACCATTTCACTGTAGAAGAGGTCATGGGGTGTGAAACAAAAATCTGTCTCTGGGTTCTTTCAAATGATTCCACATTTATTTAGGTGAACTGTGAGTTAACTATAAAATGACTGTCTGGACATTGTGTCCAGAGGACATCTTTAAATTCTTACTGAGAGATAGATGGATAGATGGATAGATGGATGGATGGTTGGATGGATGGATGGATGGATGGATAGATGGATGGATGGATATGATGTATTTAATTGAACAGAGGGATGGAGGGGTGGATAGATAGACAGCTTAAAATAAACTGTGTTGTTTTATTATTAGATTAATTTATTTGCATATTTACTTTTGATTGAATGATATATTTTATTGAAATAAAATATAAAATAATAATTATAATAATAATAATACCCAATTGTTTTTTTTTTGTTTTTTTTTGTCTGGCTGTCTGTTAGGATGTTCTTGTTAGTAATGTGTTCAGCTCTGTGTGGCTCTTCACATTTATTATGGAGTTCTTCTGCCTGGTCAGAAAAAGACTTGTACTAGTGTAATTGTTAATACCTTCAGCTTTGATTAAAGTGTGCATTTTCAGAGCCTTTGTTTCCACAACCATATACAATACACCATAGGATTTATTTCCAGTCAGAGGTGTATTAACTTTCACCATCTATAAACTATTCATAGTGTAAACAAAAAAACTTACCTTTATCTGGGGGAGCCTCAGTCAACTTCTTTTTTTTTTTTACTTTTACATTATCTAAAAGATCTAATCATGATCAAGGTGCCCCAATTACTCTTTACTGCACCTTAAAAAAAAAAGAAAGAATGTATTAAAATTACAGGGCGAAAGGTACCAGGTCTAGATTTTATTTAAATAAAATAAAATTAAATGTAATTGTTTAATTAAAGTAAATATAACAATAATAATAATGATAATACAAATAATAATAATAATAATAATAATAATAACAATACTAATAATAAAAGCAATAATAATAATTATTATTATTTTTATTATTATTATTATTGTTGTTGTTGTTGTTGTTATTACAGACAGACAAAGACAGACAGATAGAGGGACAGACAAATACACACAGATAGCAGAACAGACAAAGACAGAGAGATAGAGGGACAGACAAAGACAGAGAGATCTCTGCCTAGAAGAGATATATAGAGGGAGGCGATGTCATAGATGTCTGTCCTGTGTGTGTGTGTGTGTGTGTGTGTGTGCATTACACACTTTTTCGCAGTCTTGTGCTATTTCTCTGTTGACGTTGAGATGAATTGACCCTTCATCATGACTCAGTATCTTATTACTCACCCTGAACATCTGGCTATTATTTAACAGAACACAATGCCGCAGCCTAATTATCCCGCAAATGATATTCACCGAGCTCTGGGTTTTTCCACATCATCATCAATAACTGTGATGGAAATGAAAACCGGAGGATCTGGAAATGTTATTAATGCTGGGTTTAGACAAAGAGACTGACTCTAAAGCTTGAGAATCATCTGTTAGATCAGCGGTGAAGGATCCTGGTGTCAGATGTGTTTCAGACAAACCGGAGAATTAGTTAATTACAGCATTGAGTCTGTTCCTGCATAATTAAAGTGTGTGTGTGTGTGTGAGTGTGTGTGCGAGTGTGTGTGCGAGTGTGTGTGAGTGTGAGTGTGTGAGAAAGAGAGATGGAGAAAACCTGCAGCTGTGTGTTTGTATGTTTGTGATATAAAAAGTCGCTTCGTATCATATGACCTAAAATGATGTGACATCATAAAGAAACAGTGATGTGATGTCAACAGAAAGTCTAGCATGTCAGAATCTTTCCCAGTAGGTTAACATCTCCGACACGTTCCTTGGCGTTGACCAATAGGCCTGCTCTGATCTCACACAAGAACCTGAATGATCATCAAACGTGTAGCGTTCAATCTCCTGACCGAGACGCGGTACAGATTTATAGCACCATTATCACCTAATCTGACGCATCATGAAAGACAGAAATATCGTGTAGTTGTATCCCTGCACATTATAAAGGTAGTTAACATACAGCAGGGATGTCGGAGTCATTGTCACCGAGGGCCATGTCAGCATCATGGCTCCATCAAAGGGCCGTTTGTAACCGTTAGACTGTATAAATCGAACTAGTCTTGTACATATTGTTAATTATACCACAGTTAGTTCCGACCCTGCAATCTGATTGGCTGAGAGAGATTCCATGTGTGCTGTTATTACAGAATAATATATAATATCACTCCGCCACATACACACACGTAACCCTATTAACAACGCCAGCGTTTATAAAGTTAAATAAGGTAAATAAGACAAAGTTTACTCCTAATATTTCCTCCTCCAGTGTGGATCAGTCTGTACCTTTACTGTCTCTGTACTGAAGATTCACTACACTGACATGCAGTGAGTTGTTGTAGGCAACCCGGAAAACCTGGAGTGGACGTCCAGTGTGTTTATTCTCGTATCGATCAAGTGGAATGGATTCTTTCACGAAGCAATAGAAACAGCGCTGGGTGAACTAATATTTTATAGTAAATGTGGGGGGTTCAAAAGGATAATTATGAAATGTGAAGGGGACACGCCCACTTCAGATTCAACGGCGGCGACGCCCGTGTATATAACGCTAGATGATTTAGCAGCGGGTTGTCTTATAGAACTATATTACCTCGCCGAATGTTCTTAAACAAACGATCATATTTTTCTGTCCTTTTTATACTAAAATCTATCAATAAAAAAACATTTAATTTCACGTCTATTAAACTGTTTTTATTCTTGAAATACATTTTATTATGTTCTTAATTAAGGGTTTTAAAAATGCATGCTTGTTCTGTTTTCTGGCCCGATGTCTGTGATTGCAGTCTGCTTTTTAATTCTTGGACAATTTGTTGTTTTTCTTGGAGCCTGAATTTGGCGTGCTTAGCTTCATGTTTGGTGTCAGAAAGCTGATGTATGTTGTGCTGTAGGTTTTTTATGAGGATAACACAAAAGGCGAACTGTTTTTTCCTCCTAAAAGCACAAACGTGTGTTTCGCGTTCCTGTTTTTTATTAAATTGCCTTCCTTCTGCATCAGTTTTTTTCTTCTTGGACACATTTGGCATAAATTCTGTTTATTGGAAGGCCTTAATTATTTTTTTTAATTAATTTAATATTTTAATTCCTTTTATGGTTATTTAATTTATTTGTTTCCTTTTTACTCTTGGTTTAATCCTAGTGTCCTTATCGTTACCCTGTTCTTTGTCTCTTGGCACTGGTTCACCAAGTCAAATTTCTATGTATGGTTCTGATCTGATCTGATCTGATCTGATGAAATTCAGCATTCACCAACAGCCCTGGAAATGTATAGAGCTTCTAACTTCACCATAGATTTTATCCAAGTAGGGCTTCAAGTGGGTGATGTAGCTGAAGCTATATCACAATAAAACATTTTATTTTACTTTATATCAACAACTATCAATAATTGTTGCTTACCTATTTTTAATAAATAAAAAAACTTCTGAAAATATAAATCTACACAGTTAGCAGATGGTTCTGGGCCAAATATGGCCCAGTTAAGGCACTTATTGGCAACTTATGACATTTATGACGTATGACAGCTTTAGCAGCCATATTTACAGTTCGTCATGGCATGCAGACTTTAAGCCACATGTGGCCTCTATGCAGCCCATCATGTGAAACGAATTTACTGTTTGGGCCAAAACTGTTTCAAGCCACCATATTTTTTGTGGCCGAGCTTCAGTACCCGAATCCGGATGAAGTCATTCGTGTTGTTCCAATGCGGGATGTGGACCAGATGAAGTATTAATTGTGGGCCAGATCTGGGCCATGACTCGTCCGATTTCTCTCAATCTTCTCGACCTCCTCGATTTTTGGGGTGACGATTCGATTCAGTATCAATTTTTGCATTCAAATGGTTTATACATTTTATTTTAATTATGTGTTTGACAAGATGAAACAACAATGTAAAGAAATGGAACATTTATTCGAAACGGTACCTTTAGATTCCTTATTGTTTCAAATCTTTTTGCATCATTTTATATTTATACCAAAAAAAGAATTGTGATAAAATTCTGTAACTTAAATGACCTGTATAAGGTTTGTTTAGCTGTCTGGCTTTTTCTTAAATAAAAAAAACTATCAATGAACAAATAACTCAAATTATATCAATTTAAAAGTAAACATAGACTTCAGTCTACCACAGTGCATTAACCTTTAACTGAAATCATAGTGCATTACTGCATTCATATTTTGTATCATTTTGTCTAAATGTAGTTTGCTAGCAAGGGAGCTGCTAACTAGCTTGCTGTACGGTGGCGTAAAAGGCCTTCTTCTACGGTGGCCAAGTGAACACGTAATGCGATATGCAGTATGCTCTGCAGTAGGAGTGGCAAAAAATAAATTTTACGCGTATTTTACAATCGATTTTGGGCATTTTACTCTAATGAGAGTAAAGAAGTTCCCTGTTTTTTTTTTTTTCTCTCTCCATTGTCAATTTTTAGCTTTTAGCATTGTCGACGATTAAAAGCTACACCTGGACTTCTATAACGTCAGTAAAACTGAATTTATTTTACAATCGCATGTTTATTTTGATTCGTACTTAAATATATCACGGCATTAATATTACACACATTACATAAATGGTTTTTATCTAATTAAAATAAAGGCTAGAGGTGACTAGAAGTGAAAAGTTGTTCATATTTGTTGTGTTGTGCTTCTCCTGGCAGAAATAAAAGCACAAAGTGTTTAACGACAGAACCGAACAACTTTAAAGAGAAGCGTTTTAAGGCTGGCGTGTGGGAGGGTAAAGAAAACGGTTTCTCTCTTTGAGAGAATTGGATTGGATTTAATAAAGCAGTGGTAGGTGTACGACGAACCTTAGACAGCCCTATCAACCACACAGAGATGTGTTTTAATGAGGTTCCTCGGCATTTTATTGATCATATTTTAATGAGGGCTGGTGCAGGAGCGCACACGGCCTTTGACATTGCATAAAGGAAACTGCCTACTGTTGTTCTGTCTAAGCTCTGATTCAACTGAGCCTTTATTTATCACATATACATTACAATGCAGTGCAATTCTTTCTTCTTATATACTAGTGAAGCTTGGGTCGGAGCGCCGGGTCAGACACGATATAGCGTCCCTGGAGCACACAGGGTTAAGGGCCTTACTCAAAGCCCTAGCAGTGGCAGCTCGGCATTACTGGGAATTGAACTTGTGAACTTTTCTCAGATCTGTAATCCGGAGCCTGTAACTGTTGAGCGAGTGCTGCTGTAGAAAGTTCAGCAGAGATGTTTCTCAGCCGCACAGACCCGTCTACTATTACACTCTGGCAGATGGATGAATTTTTCATCTACATTACAGCACTGTGAGAGTCTTTTCCCCAGTTTGCCTAAAGGAGAGCAAAGGCAAAGGCAGTTGCGGCTAGTGGGAAAAAAATAGGTGTTTGTTATATTGTCAGTTTCAGCAACCATCAAAATACAATTTTTGCAGGACAGCAAAGCTTTGTAAAAATCAGTCATTTTTAAAATTGGCATTAAAATAAATCAGCAGGCTTATAGTAAAATATATTAGCAAAAACTCAATATTAAGAATTTCTAGAGTGCCTAGATAATACTGTGTCTATATACAGAGAAAAGTGTGTGTGTGTGTGTGTGTGTGTGTGTGTGAGCGCGAGCACTAGAGGTGTAAATCTATTGAACAAATAACTCGAAATGTATTAATACAAAAGTAAACATTTAACTGAAAATAAAATAGAATTAGTCATAGTTACTGCATTACTGAATTTAGTCTAAATGGAGTCCGCTAGCAAGGTCACTGGCTAACTAGCTTGCTGTACGGTTATGGTGTCAAAATAGAATTAAAAGTTTTGCGCACAAAAAAAAACCAGCGCATTCTCAATTAAAAATCTAATTTATGGGTTACAGATTTTAGTTTTTAGTACACAAAACTTTAGATCTGGTTACAGATTTTGCTTTTTGGTTCGCGGATTTCCTTTTTTGCTGCGCAAGTTTCCTTTTTGCTGCGCAAAACTTTTGATCCTATTTTGACGCCATATATGGTGGCCTAGACGGCCCTCTTCTACAGTGGCCCAGTGGACACGTAACGCAAAATGCTGTTAGCTCAGGAGTAGGAGCAGCAAAAAATAGAACTTAAACACATTTTAAAATTAATTTCTTAGTATTTTTCTATAAAGAATCTTTTTTTTTTTCAGCACCGCTAGTGAGCACATTCAGCTAGCTAAGCCTTTCTGCTGTACCACAGTGAAAAAATGTGAAGTAGGATTTACGTAATGAAACATAGGAAAGTGTTTCCACATTAAAAACAGGTAGTAAATTTAACAGAGCATATATTCAAGTAAATGTTCTCATACTTATTTCAGTGGATTTAACAACAGATTCTTCAGTAAATGTTACTTTCAACACCTTTATTCTGTTAGATTTAAATCACTGTATCAGTGATAGGTGTAACAGTGTAGCACCACATTATACCACGGAATATTTACATACTGTAGTGGCAGTCATTTAGAAACTCGTTAGTAATGCTTACCTGAGAAATATTTTATTTATTATAGAATTAATTTTTGTAGGTTCTGCAAATATATCAAACTTTTAAGTGAAAATATGTCCAACTTTTTTTTGCTTGTGTTGAGAAAAGTGAAAAAATCTCCACTGCGCATGTGTAGGTCCTGTAACTGAAATTTCACTTGCGGTTTTCAAAAATTGACAAAAACGTTGTAAACTTTTACTTGGCATTTAGACTCAAATTTACAAATGTATCTGATGACAAACAATTACAGCAGCAAGACTGTAATAGAATATTCTTATAGATATTACGTTAATAATCTTCATTCTATTTACCAAGTC
>JAOVVF010043807.1:0-17727 GCA_028565595.1 Duopalatinus emarginatus
TCAGGAAGAAGAGTGGAGAGGCACAGAATCCAAGTTGGTTGAGGTCCAGTGTGAAGTTTCCACAGTCAGTGATGGTTTGGGGAGCCATTTCATCTGCAGGTGTGGTCCACTGTGTTATATCAAGTTCAAAGTAAGTGCAGCTGTCTACCAGTTGAATTAGTGAAATAAACTTTTTGGGTGATATTCTAATTTATTGGGATGCACCTGTATTAAGATTAACATTCATGGTATTGGTACTTTGATCTATTATCGCACCACACAGTGAAACACATTGAATATAACCTTCTGTTTTTATTTGTATTTTCAGGGATGAAACGGGCATGTAAGCATTCATGAGAATAATATTGTAATTAGATTTCCAAATCTGATCTAATCTGTTAATCTGACGGGTAGAGTTTGCTACTGCTAAAACAACTATTGCTACTACAGCTACACAGAACATAGATGACAATTTTTTTCTTCACATATCCTAAATTTTTAGGAATTTGGGGTCAGAGCACAAGGATATAATAGCACCCCTGGTGCAGGGCTTGTTAAGTGCTGGTGCTTCAGTCCATGAGATTTTGATCAGTGGCCTGCAGAGCACCCTGATGTCAACCCTATTGGTCACCTTTGATTTAAAAATATGTTTACTATTTATATTATTCACCTATGAGCCATAAAACTAAACGTCTGCCTAAAACGGTGGTCTGTGGTACCTTAATAACAGATCTTCCTGTGGTTTCTCTGTGTGATCAGACTAGAGGGGTAAGACTTCACGCCCCGTGCACATCAGTAAGCTTTGGGTGCTAATATATCCCACCTCTTGCCACTGTAAGATAAGCAATTATATTCACTTCTGCTGTCAGTGGTTTAGTGGTTTTAAAGTTGTGGCTGTTGGTGAATCAGTGCTATACATTTTTATATTTTTATTTTTTATATTTTTAGTATTTATTTGACTTTGTTCTATTTTATCTTTATTCTTATTTCATTTCTTATGTATGTTTGTTCCTTGTGTTTTATGTACGCTGCTGAAACAGGTGAGACTTTTCTTAAATTATTTTGTCTTATTTTATCTTATATTTGCTTATCCTATTTTATGACAGTTAATACTGATTATCTTTCTGCATGCACACAACATAGTAAGCACATAAATTATCTAATATCCTGTTTTTGTTTGAGTACAGGTTTAAGGGGACCTCCAATGCTTTCTGACAATTGTATGATGTTCAGTAAGTAATTGAATATTAGACTAAATACTGGTTGTTGAACATCAGATTGATTGTGTGCATTATTTTATCCATTACATTTGCTTAGTGTTGACAATTTATTCAGTATTTAGAATCTTTGGACAGCCAAGAGATTAATATTTCATGCTTGGTCATATGAAGCGGCCGGTAATCATTTATTTAAAAATGATTTAAAATTCTACAAAATTTGCAATGGAAATCGTCTGAGTCTGTAATATTCCAACTATAGTAAAGGAGGCATATTATTCTTGTAAGGGATTTAGCCCTGCCATAATCCTGCTAGTCATACTACATTTCCCAGAACCTCAGCCATGTGACCCTGGTGCACACCTGAGCTGCATTTAAGACTGTTGTTTTATGATGATGTATCAATTCTCTGCATACATTTTTAAATTGAATTTATTATTTTTTTATATATATATTTTCAATGGTTATTTTATTTCTTATGTATATTTGTGCCTGGTCTGTTATGTATGCTGCTGGAACACTAATTTCATTTTAGGATTAGTCAAAGCTTATCTTGTCTTATTTAAATTATGTTATCTTATTTTATTTAGTAATTTATAATTTATAGTAAGTACATTATCTAACATTTTGTTTACATCTGTACAGGTGCATCACCAAGGAGTTTGATGCGTTCTTGTAGTCCCAGTAAGTAATTGAATATTAGACTAAATACTGTTTGTTGAACATTGACTGTGTACTTCATTTGATCCCTTACATTTGCTTACTGTTGAGAATTTTTTCAGTATGTTGTATTCAGACTTTGGATAACCAACAGAATAATATGTTATAATTACTCATATCAAATGCTGGTAATCATAATATATGACAAAGTCTTATTTGAAATTCTTCAAAATTTGCAATGGAAATCGTTTTAGACCGTAATATTCCATCTATAGTAAATTATACTTGTTAGGGATTTTTGACCTCCACAGAACATAAAGACGCAAGTTGGGTTTGTACAGAATGGCCATGTGTTTGTAGAACGTTGGCCGGGTGTTAGTATCTGTGTTTGTGTACTTGCATTGAGTAAGGATCGTGTTAGAGCCAGCAAGTAAGGCCACAAACATAAAGGCCAAGAGCCTGGAATTAGACCTGGGACACTTACCGGTCTAAGGACCTGGAAGGCGTTTGGGATTGAGATTGTGTCCAACCCTGCCTTGGCGAGTGTCTGTACACTCATTCACTACAAACATAACAATACTGCAGCTTCTTTTCTATGAGTTAATCCAGGTCCCAGAAGAATTAATGAAAAGGCTGTGACATATATTTTGGTTAGAAGATAACATAGACCAGATACTACAGGTCTTGCCTTTTCACCCTGTCTAAAACAGAGCTCCAAACAGAGTTCTTTAGTGCCTGTTGCTTTAAACATTAATGATTCACAACCGGTGGATGTACAAGTATCGGAGCCTAAAAACCTTTTTAACACAATGTATTATCCACTTAGAACTGTGAATAATACTATATATTATTACGTTTTACTTTTCTGCATACACACAGTACATAAAACACATAAACGTAACAAATGTCCATATTTATTTCCCCTGTACAGAGTCTGCTATGTCCGCTAGGTCTGCACCACAGCTCACCGGTAAGTAACTAAATATGAGACTAAATACTTGAACATCAGATTAATTGTGTCTTGTTGTCTTTGGACAGCCTGGACAAGTGATGTCAGGAGCAATTACAAGGTCAGGTGATTCACAGACTGGATAAACTAGGCAAGGCAAAAATTGTAAATCATAATACGGGAGAGAGCAAAGGAGACATTAAAGCTAACGACTATAAGACCATATTAAATTAGGCAACATGAGGTTCCTGTGACTGCAGGTGCAAATATTATGGAGTTGGCTAAGGTCTACAGCCAACCTTCCTGGATGAGGCACCAGGAGATCAATCTCAAAAGATCAAAAGGATATCACAGTGCTTTTGGCAGAATGTTCTTTTGACAGAAGAGACGTGGCCGTTTGGCAAGGCACATCCTGCAGGCACACATGAAGGCTCAGTTTTCAGACTGCTTCGCTGCGTCTGGCACAAGGTGTCTTGAATCTGTGCAAGGCACAATGAAATTTTAATAATAGTGAGGTATTCTAGAGCAAATTATACTGCTAGACCAGTATAGACCTTTCTTGTCTGGTTAGACGTTTAACATTAACAACATTTTGTTAGATGGGCTGCCTCAGTCACAGGTTATGGGCCTTCAAACAGGATAATGTCTGAAAACACAAAGCTAAAAGCACTCAACAGTGGCTAAGAACAAAACACTTGACTATTCAGAAATGGCCTTCTGTGACCCCTAATCTGAATTCTGTTGAACGGAAAGCTGAAACAATTAGTCAGAAGGAGACACCCTTCAGTTTTCTGTGACTGCCACTAAAGGTAGAGCAACATAATATTAGATTGAATATTAGATCGTTGTTTTGTCCATGCCTGTAACAAATTGTGAGCATTTATAAAAAATATTCACAGGCAAGGGTAGGACATAAGCGCAAGGAAGTGTTTATTAATTTAATCAAATCCAGCAAAATCCAAGCAACATGTAACCTGAGATTCCAGGCACAGGAACATGAACATGGCAGAGAATCACAGGCGTTGCCGCAATTCAATCCGAAGGGGACGTGTCTCCTTCACATTTCATAGTTATTTGTTTAAAATAAACATAGGTTCAGTGATGCCATCATCAGGGTCAGAACCAGGCATGGGACACCTCTGTACCTCTACTGAGGACAAAGCCTGATCATATGACCATTATTAATTAGGGAACAGACTCATCAGAAAAGCTCTTGTAGATCCTCATCTGGGTCCACTCCAGTCCAGGGGCCTCATTTATAAAGGGTGTGCACAAAAACAGGCTTGAGATGTGTGTATGCAATTTCTCACGCTCAATCGTGATTTATAAAGAAATAATTTGCGTGAAAATGAGCATACATTTAAGCAAGTTTTGGTAGCACCAGATACCTGCACACCCTTAGGAGGACAAAAAGCAGGACAAAGCCTTACAAAGGAGGACAAAAAAAACCCCAAGACAATTTATTTGATGAAACATGACAGTAAATCATAGGCTGTAAAACTATTATATTAAGTATCATATTTTAACACGATGTTCTAAGTCAGTGCTACCCTTTGCAACCTACATGTGCGAATCGCAATCCAGACGCTTCATTTTCGGTGTGTCCGTCACCAAAACACGGATACTTAAGTCTTCATTTGATCTGAGAATTTGCATTTTCTGTTAATAATAGCAGTAACGTTAGCTGACATCTTAAGCAAAAACTTAACTTCGTTGGCGAACCCATGTTGTTGATTCGTTGACGTTACGGGTTATAGGTCACCGGTCATGTGCATTTGTTAGTGAATTTAGGTCAGGTCAATCATTGAGTCGTGGTCATACTAATCACCACATTGAACACGCGTCATGCAGTCAAGCTTTAAATTTGCTATTTATGAGCGAGTTCGTGTGTTTAAACCAGAAGAAATTAAGGACTGAATTCGATTGATGGATAATATGCCATTGCAGTAAACGGAGTGAAAGCCAGACATTTTCACACTTTAGGCCAATGCCTGCCGGACGGAGGACATGTCCTCTTTTTGACGGACGTCTGATAAACCTAAGTTTTGGGGCATCTGTAGCCCTTCGAAAGATTGTGGAAGGAGCGGAAATTAGTGACATTGTTTGGTAAAATAGAGAATTGCAAGTGAATGTGCAAACTATTCTCACAGATATCAGAGAGTAGGATTAGGAAAGATTAACACTTTTACTTTTACAATTTTTTTTTTGTTTGTTTAAATATTCTGCCATTTTAAAGTTTTAATCCTTGCTGTATGTTATTCTACTTTATATGTAAAATATGGAGTATTATTTTTACACGACTGAAATGCTTCACATCTCAATGACACTTCTTATAGTAGAACATGAAATATTTAGGAGTAAAGTTTAGGAAATATTTTAGTGTCACTAAATGCCTTATTACTACTGTGACATCCAAATTTAGTAAAATCCTTAAATTCACTGAGCTCTATAGAACGACTAGAACTATCCTTTCACAAGAGTCACAAACGACAGACTGCATGGATACGTTATTTTTACATCTGTGGCACTGGGACTAAATGAAACACCTACATTTAATGATGAAAAGGTGTGTCCCAATACTTTTGTCCATATAATGTTTATGCATTTAAGAATTATGTTGCCTTTTTAACATCCAAGTCTTATTTACATAATTGTAACATATTGTTTTTTGTTCTGTATATCTGATCCTCAACACGTTTGTGTAAATCTTGGAAAAGCAGTAGAACAGGGTAAGTATATATTTATTTTTACTACACCGATGTCAGGGGTGTAAGGCAGTAAAACTATCTATTACCTGTATCTGTATTCGGAACAAATTTAAAATTTGTAAGCAGTGCCCAAATCTGTTTTTTTTCTAATAATAATATAATTGTATGTAAACACTTTTACATTGGCTCTATTTATCAAAATTAAACTGTGTTTAGGTATTTGTTCATATTTGTTTTTTGTAAATTATGTTAATCAAATCACAATCCAGATACCTAGTCTTCATTTGATCTGAGAATTTGCATTTTCTTTTACTACTAGCATTAACGTTAGCTCACATCTTAAGCGAACAATTTATGGAACACAAACATGACGACGAGGTACTAGGAACTGTTGGAAGGTTATATTAGGAAGAAATATTTATCTGATATAATCAACACCTGCATTGGCTATTTTTTATTAAAACAATGAGTATGCCTACATTTACATTTACAGCATTTAGCAGACGGCCTTATCCAGAGCGACTTAGAAAAGAGCTTAGCTGATTTCCAGGAGTATCTGAAGCTAGTGAAGGTAAATCAGGATTTAAGAACTTAAACCGGAATACTGGTGTAGTGTCTGAGCTTCTTAGGCCCCCGGTCTGGATGGTGTTTAGGTCTGTTATAGGCCCGCTGGTTGCTCAAAACAGAACCGTTTATAGTAATGATTTCGGACACAGGGCGATGTATGGACCAGAAAGATTCTGTATGGGTGATGTCATTCTATACCATATGGATGTCCTATAAAGAAGGCTGAAGGTCCAGTTTTACTTTTAGAGGCGTCTAATCTTGCTGCATGACTCTCTCCAAGCGAACCCAGGGCTTGTAAACGACACTTGTCTGATTCTGATACTCATCTGATATTTGTATTAATAAATTCCTTATTTCTTAGAGATTCTTTACCTCAAGTTCTTTGCTTCATTGCTACACAAATAGATACCACACTGGTTTATTTTGAGTTGCTGTAGTCCAGTCTTGAGCTGACAAGAGACTGGACTAGTACCTAGGTAGCTTACCTCGAGTTTTTCAAATGTTGTGAAGGAGAAATCTGCAACATGAACAGAGAAGGAGAGTTGGTTGTCAACAACAACTCCAAGACTAGGTACCTCTGTAGTTAGAGTGATCATAGTGATCTCAAAGGAAATGTGCTTACTGTGCACATTATGAAATGACATCATAATGAACATGTCTGCAGTTATTATGCACAAACACTTAACCTTTCCTAAATATTCATTAACCAGTGCAAGTATATTTTATTGGCATTCAAGCTATTTTATTCTTAATGTCAGTAAAATAACGTAATGTAACTTGATGTTGATAATGTAATGTGTTATCCATATATTTTCTAAATATTTTGTTTCACATATTTTCTTTCTTTATTTACACTGGAATTCGTCATGTAGCAAGGAGGGGTAAGTGTGCATTTTTTGCCTTGACCTTATTAAAATTAAAATTACTTAACACAGCTGATTGTACTGATTTTTTTGTGATAAAATAACTATTATTTTGCACCTCCCAGTACATTTGGGTCCACATTAATGACATACAGCATCATGCACCTCAGCACACAGCAATCCAATGGTGTGCTGTGGTTCCTAAATGCTTCACTTCTTAATGACACTACTTATAGTAGAACATGAAATATTTAGGAGTGTCACAAACTGCCTTATTACTACAGTGACATCCAAATTCAGTACCACCCTCAAATTTACTAAGCTCTATAGACTATCCTTTCAAAAATGTCACAAATGTCAGACTGCATTATTTTTACATCTGTGGCACTGGGACTAAATGAAACACCTTATTTTAATGATGAAGAGATGTGTCCCAATACTTTTGTCCATATAAAGTTTATTCATTTAAGAATTATGTTGCATTTTTAACATCTAAGTCTAAGTAACATTTATTTACGTAATTGTTACATAATTGTATAATCATGTAATGTTACATAGTTACATAATTGTAACATATAGTTTTTTTCTGTATATCTGATCTTTAACATGTTTGTGTAATCTATGAAATCTAGGAAAAGCAGTGGAAAAGGGTAAGTATATATATTCAGAACAAATTTAAAATAATCACTGTCTAAAGTAAGCATTGTCTAAATCTTTTTCTTAATAATAATATAATTATATATAAACACTACCACTGTGTCTTCACACAGTTAATTATGTTTGCACCTGACCAAATGATTATTTTAGGAGTTACACTGGCTCTATTTATCAAAATTAAACTAATGAGAATGGTCTGGTTTTGTTCACTTAGCTTAATATCTGAATGCCAGCTCATATCTTTGTTGCATCCCAGTCTCCATGTGTACCTCTAGTCTTAAACAGATGCTTTATGAACCATTCTGGCAAATGTCTTTTAATAAGCACCTATTGGCATGTGTTTAGGCATTTGTTTGTATATTTGTATGCTTTTTCTTGTAAATTATGTTAAGCCCTGCAATTTTATGATATCAGGACCAGTAAAGTGTTAACATATTCTGTATCTTTTGTTGTCGAGCATCAAATCTGTAAGAATGTTATAATTTTGTACTAGATCTGGTCTAAACACAGTGACAAAATGATGTACTACTGCATCTCAAAAAAAGTAGAATATCATGAATGTTCATGATTTAGTTCAAAAAGGTAAACTGTCATATATTCATTGTGAAGTGACAGACCTTTTCTTGTATTCATTTTAATTCGTAAGACTTATACGTCATAAAAATAAAAAATCTCAAATTATTAGACTATCTCACTTTTCATTTATTCTTTTTGGAAGTCTGTGTAGAAGTCTCTGAGGCTCCCAAGGACCCGTTGTTGCAGCTCGTCTCTCTCCAGAAAGCTACGGGTTGCTGGGAGATGGAGTCTGCACTTGCAAAAGTGTTTGGGAAGACAGAAAAAGAGCTGATTGGGCAGATTCCTGCACAGGTTAATACAAATTAAATGTCTATATGAAATTATGCTTTAGGTGACGAATGTAGCAAGAGGCTTCCAGAGGCAGCATTATGATCTATATGAATGAGGACAGGAAATTAGTCCAAACAGTCAGGGTAATTACCAAAAACACCCCAGAGACAGACAAATCCAAGACAATGTCCAATACAGATCGCTGTTGGGACTGGAAGCTAATGTGGTTGTTTGCTGCTGTAGCTCATCTTACTCAGGGAATTTTTTTTACATACTAAGTTTTCTGCTTAACACTGCTAAAAGAGTGATTATATAAGTTGCTATATCCTTTCTATCCTTTTTTATTCTTTGTCTTTTGCCAAATTCTGTATAAACTCTACAGACAGTTGTGGTTAAAATTCCCAGTTCCCGAGTAGATCCTAAAATACTCAAACCCACCAGTCTGGTACCAAAGTCCTTGCCATAATTACAGAGATCACGCTTTTTCTTTATGCTGATGTTTGATGCGAATATCAGCTGAAGCTTATGACCTTAATCGTTATATCTACTGCTGCAACCTGATAGGCTGATTAGATAACTGCATAAATGTGCAGGTGTACAGGTGTTGACAGACAGTAAGGCTGCATCCGAAATCGCATACTTCTGTACTGAACACTAGGCGAAAACCGTACGCGATCGTGACTAGTGTGTCCGAATATGCAGCATTCATCAAGCAGTATGCGAAAAGTTCCCAGATGACGTACTGTTTCGGCAGTCATTTTGCAGTATGCAAACGAAGCACGCTGTTCTATCCCATAATGCAATTCAAGCAGCGCAGACGTTCGGAACTGAAGAGGAGCAACATAAAAGTATTTTTATTTTAATAATTTCTATTTTAATAATTTCTTCTGAGTAAAAAAAACTTTTTAAGGTTTAAAAAAGTACATTTGGGGATTTAAAAAAACGGCTGTGATGTGACGTCATGCGTCACATGACATTGGAAAGATGGCGAATATAGTGTGTCCGAGGCTGTGCAAACTGCTCGCTCGCATACTGGAATTGCGTACTGCTTTAACGGTAAATTGAACGGCTTTGAATTGAGTATGTACTGCTTGAGTACGCGATTTCGGACGCAGCCTAAGTGTATGTATGTTTCCTGTTTGTTTGTGTGTGCAGATGAAACCAGATGTCTGGGCTACACTTCTGGCTCTGATTTGGTTACATGGCTTTAAGACCAATGCAAAGGATGAGTGGCAATTTTTGGCCATGAAAGCAGTGGCATGGATCCGTACCCAGAAAGGTAAAAAATACAGTTCAGCAATCAGTTACTTAAACAAAGCAACTTTACCGAACTACCAACTACCACAGCATTCCCAAATTTAACACCAACATTTTACATTGTCTTTCTGTAATGATGATGATGATGATGATGATGACGCAATAATGATGACGCAATGATGATGTGTATTTCAGTGGTTAACCTCTCAGAGTGTCTACGGGTAGGAAATGCTCTACTGGGCTGTCAGGTTGAAGAAAATGCTCTTGGGCTATGAAGACTCTAAAAAACCCTTCTTTAACGTTCACACAAAAGCCTTGGTGTTGGTTATCATTCCTTTTTCCATTTCTTTTTCTATCTTTACATATGAAATGAGCTTTGCATATAAGACGATGTCAGTAGAATTACTAAATTTGATCATACTGCAGACATAATGTAAAAAGGTACATACTAGGGCTGTCGAAGTAAACATGATAATAGCACGGTAATGCAAAATAAGGTGATTAAAAAAAATAGTGCCGTTAACGCAAATTTTAATTTGGCCCTGCGATTTACCCGTAGTTTATGTTGAGGCTTGTCGCGCACTGCTTTAGTAACAATAAGGCTGTTTCCGAAATCGCGTACTCAAGCAGTACAGACTGAATTTGAAGCAGTGTGTACTGTTTTACCGTTAAAGCAGTACGCAATTCCAGTATGCGAGCGAGCAGTATGCACAGCCTCGGACGCACTACATCCACCATACGGAAGTATGCGATTTCGGACACAGCCTAAGTTTACGTGATGGTGAAAGATCTGTTAAACGGGAAGTTTCATTTTATTTGTGTTTTGTATGTTCAGTACTGCCTAGTATGTGGCTTGTTTTACAAGTACTATTAACATAACATGTGTTCCCATTTTAATTGTAGCATTTCACTTTAAAGCCTTATTCATTAACATAGATTTAAAAATGCGATTAATCACGATTAACTATATGAAATTCTGCGATTAATTGCGATTAACCATATGAAATTCTGCGATTAATCGCGATTAACCATATGAAATTCTGCGATTAATTGCGATTAACTTTATGGGATTATGCGATTAATCGCAATTAAAAATGTTAATCGTTTGACAGCCCTAGTGCATACACATCTTTGCACAGATTTCTTTGTCAGTTGAAATAATTCAGTAGTAATTGTTAGTTTAGTGATTATTATTATGGCTGCTAAAAATCATCAGGTCCTAAAGGATCATTCCTTATCACACATCTCTACTCATGCATTAGTTAATTGTTTACTAACTGTCTTGTAAGAGATGCACTTAGCTGTGAATGACAGAAACCAACAGGAGACTGGCTGATTATTTTGTGAGGCAACCTCAACCAACAGAAAGGATTTTTATTTTGCAGTGGGGAGATGCTTCAACAGTCATACACAACATTAATGACATGTCTCTTTGATAATTTTTGTTATGAGAACAAAGAAGTCAGGAAGTGTAGGGAGGAGGCATTCGTTCGCCTTCTTGGAATTCTGGCACACCATGGAGTGATGCTAATGTAATGTCTATTGTCAAGACATTAGAGTCATTTTAAATATGTACGGATTTTACTTTTACCACTTTAGACCCAGTTTAGACCACTTTAGACCTCTGGCCGATTTGTATTTTTTCTTAGAAACTTTGACTTGGCTTTTACTATTGACTGTTATCTAAATTCTTTTTTCTTTATTTAGATCTTACATATTATATGGCTTATTGTGAGACCTCATTTATAGCTAACTGGTGCATCCTGTTAGTACATAATTAACCGAATAAAACTCATCTATGCAATTGTGTTTGTAATTGCCTTTTATTCACTTCAATGTCAAGGGCAATTTTTTGCCTGAAGATTCCCTCCACTCAAATTAGCTTCCAGCTGGTGGATTTTGGGTTGGATACAATCAAGTTCATAATTTGTAATGTAAAATTGACAGCAAGCTTGTGTATACCTGTATACCTTTTATTGATCATGGGCACCTGTTGATGAAATTTAGAGAGTCTAAAATAAGGTCCACACCATCTAACAAAAGCTCCTTCTGCTTTGCGCTTATATATTTTGTCCAGCCTATGCTGCTGTGCATTAAGCTCAATCTTTTCTGATTAGATTATATTTAGATAGAAACATGAGTAAGCTTAACAATGGTACTAATACGTTTCCAATAAGAAGACTTAAGAAGAAGAAGAAAGAAAATTTGACAGATGGATTTATCAGACAAAGGAGAAGGTAGGATATTTGTAAAAACCTTAATTATATATTTGGAAATAAGCCAATAATCAATATGTGATTTGTGTGATAGCGCATTGTTGCAACATGTATATGATCTCTCGGATGGGTATCTCTGCATTGGGTCGGTTTAATTAAATCTATGCGTAAACAAATTTACATGAAAATTACAGAGATCAGGGTCATTAGAGAGGCCACCTGTCAATGCCGTTATCTTTATCAAGATAAAACCTTACCATTGAACCAATTTTTAAAAATACATATCCCAGCTGAATGTTTTTATCCATGAGATAACCATAAATCACAGCCCCTGTGATCTCCAAAAGTTTACATCCTGCTCAATTGTATGTGACAAAAGTCAAAGTTAAACTGTTTGCGATAAGGAATGTAACTTTTCACTTGATATTTTTTCTTAAGCCTGTCACATTTAATGTAATAATAGACAATGACATGGAAGATGAAGAAGTAACAGAAAAAAAAGGAAAAAAAAAGCAACAGAGTGGTACTAAAGTACTTGGCACTAAAAAGAGAAACCTCCAGACCCTAAGAACGTATTGACTTGAGTGGGAACCACAAACCCTTTCCTTTTTAAACAAAGTAGAACTACATATAATAATAATAATAACAACACTGAAATACTTTTCTAACTAGAGGATATTAGCACGAATCTTCACCCTTTTTAACACCTTTCTGTTAAAGCAGAATCATTCACTCATAATGGTGCTATTTCAACTCCAATTACAAAAGCACGACCTCTGAAACTGGTTTATTTTCTTTCTGTGCTCTCTCCACAGCAGGCCAGGGCATCTTCTTCCTTTCTCTGTCCTTTGCAATGCAGGTCCTCAGCCAACTTCAAATTATTGGACACATTCCACAGCATCACGGTAGAATCGGGAGGTGAACTGGATAATAACGCTTGTGGGTCAAACATTAGTTCCAATTTTCTTTGGAATGTCAGGTCATTAATCTCTGGCTTCTGAGAGAGCAACTCAGTACACCTGCATAACTTCTTTTCTCACATCTTGGGGTTTGTTTCCCGTACAACGACAGAGACTAGCAGTGAACTAACATGGTCTGATGCATCATAAAACTAACATCTGAAGCACAGCTGTTTCCCAAAGCTGTTGTACTTTGTTTATACCACAGTAGTTCGAACCATGTAGGTTAGAACCACCTCAGTCTGAATGACAAAGTTTCCAGATATGTTCAATCTGATTCTTACAGTGGGAAGCTCACAAACCTTGTAATATGATGCCAAAATATGACAGTTGTGACCAAAACGACAAACAAAATTATATAATAATAATAATAATGATAACATAATGAATTATAATGAAAATATAAAATATAAAATAATATAATAATAGAAAAGAATAACTATTTTTTTAGAAGAAAAAAAGTCCAATGCACTCACAGGAAAAAAGTCTTTCACATCTATATGCATGTCTAATTTAAGTAAAGGAACTATAAAAGGTATAAATGTCATAAATTAATATGACATGTTGCTGTTAGATTATTAATATATGTAAAGTAACTGATAAACTCTACAATGCTGCGCACAATGTTACCACTACAAGTAATCACATGACTTAAACAGTTAATATCCTGTCTTTATACAGTTAACAAATGCTTAATAAAGGCAAATTATTGAACTGTCAGTTTGAATAAATCAGTGTTGATCTGTAATGTCGTCTAGCATTAATTCAATTAAAAATAAAGAAACACATTTTACTTCTCCGAACCATATTATTTTATAAGTAATGATTTTACCCATCATCTGATTTTACTGGTTGTGTAAAGAAACACAATGTTGTTAGTTAAACAAACTAACAAAACAGTCTGTTTCCTTACTGATTAATAAATTAATAGTCACTAGTTAGCAACACAAATGTTGCTAATACTAATACTACTACTAATAATAATGATGATGATGATGATGGTCATCATCATCATCAATATCTTCATCATTCCAGCTATCCCAGGCTCACCTTGTCTAGCATTGCTTGTTGCTAGAAGTGTATCATTATCCTAATCCCACCTCCTACTTCCTCCAGTCTGACTGCTTCTCTTACAGTACTTCCATATTGTAGTTATAGATAATCTGTTCATTTTGTTCATTTGTTATCACACTTCTTAGACTTAACTTTTTTTTAAATCATATATGTAGGGGTAAAATGAATGTATAATATAAAGTGTAAAAAGTAATATCATCCAGATATAAAGTATACTTATATAATAAGTACACAAATAAAATTGAATTGAATGTCTCTAGTTCTACGGTAAGTTTTGCAGGCAATGGTTTGAAGAAATATTGGCACCCCTACTGACCAGTCACACTCAACTGCTCTTACTGACTGTGAAACAGTGTCAAATTAAATCACAGTAATAGAACGAACATGAAGTGATCATGACAGTGCAATATGGTCAGTGTGTTGGGGCAAGTACAAAAGCACCATTTTTAAAACAAAACCATTAAAACACTTGTAAACTGTCATTTTTATTTTTGCCGTTAACAAACAAGTTCAAATTCCCTGATTAAATTGTTAAGATTCGCCCCAGGCGTGGACTCAAATGCTGCACGCTGGCCTGGACGAGGGACCGACGTGGAAAATCCATTCTGTGATTGTATAGGAGATGCCTGAGAGCACAAAATAAAGCAAATAATAATAAAAATTTATAATATTAAGTAATAATAGCTAATAACAAACTGCAGAGTGGCTCCTCCTCCAACGGGCAGGCGGAGCATGAGTAACACTCAGGGGAAGCACTGGACAGGTGGACGGAGCACGCTGCACAAGCAGCTGAGCTGAGCGTCACACTCCCTCCCTGCCCGTGGGCCCCTTGGGGGCTGCAGTTCTAGGTTGAGGCCGAGGACTACAACTCTCAAGGGACACCCAAAGGCAACTGGGTGAATAAGTCGAGTTCCCTCTGGTGGCAGCACCTGGCTGAGTCTCCATTTAAGCAGAGATTGGCGCACACCCCCTTTTACTTATTATTATTCTTTGCTTTATTTTGTGCTCTCAGGAACCTCCCATACTCTCAGAGATGGCTTTTCCGCCCCGGTCTCTTGTCCGGGCCGATGTGCCACATTTGAGTCCACGCAAGTGGCGAATAAATTTAATTGATCAGGCTCAGTACCAATCTTTTCTCTTTTTGTGCTTGTTATTTTTGTGCTCTTCTATTATCTTCCTCCAGCAGGGGAGTCCATCTGGCGTTGCCTGACTTTCAAACCCTGAAAATGACAAATACAGACAATCACTCACGTTGGATTAAATGTGAACATAGATAATTGATAGTGTTTTAGTGAAGTTTACAGGTGTGCAGACACTGTTTACTGTAAGATCATTTCAAAATCAAATCTAACAATTAATGACCCAAATGGGCTCATTTGTCAGTCTTTAATGAAAGCACAGTGTCACCAAACTCTCAGTACATTGGCATCACAACACATCCACATTTCCATATACATTTCTCAAGAACAGGTCTGATCTTACCATTTTTTTATTGTTTTCTGCAGGGGCCTCACTTTGCCTTTTGCTCTGAGGCTGATTGTTCAGATGGAGCTTGGGAAAATCCTCATTATCCACATTTAGGTTCTTCCCTTCATCTCTGTTCTTGACTGCCCCACCCTTCTAACTGGCAGTCGCACTGGAGTCTAAAAAAGAGAGCAAACAACCTTATTATAATGAATCTACAATAAAATAAGAAAGACTCTTCAGATAAAAGTTACTGTGAAAATATTTTAAATGACATTGTACACTTCCAGTAACATGCTGCATGTGTTTGGCTTCATAATCAGAAATATGTGTAAGAGATTAAACACCTTAAAATGACCCAAAACACAAGTGCATTGTTTGCGTATTGTTTACCGTTGTTATTTCAGCCAGTGCTATGACTGGAGGAGCCTTCCTGCTCTTAGGCTGGAAATGTCGAATGTTCTGATACCAGCTAGCCTCAACAAACTCCGTCTCATAGCGAGTCTCAAGAAAACGCTGGAGAAAACGCTGAAGCTTACGCTCAAGCTCACGCTTAGACTTAGGCTCAGGCTCAGGCTCAGGCTCAGGATGAGGATCAAAATCAGGATCAAACACTGCCTCATTCTTCTGCTTCCAGTGTGTAGATTTTCCCACTTTGTCCGGCTGAGGGAGGCACACATGGAGACGTTTGAAGTACATACTGTGATAGACGGGTAGATGATGCACTTCAGCAGCAGAAACCACATTTACACCACTGGTCTGAACTTCTTCAGCCTGAGAAAGAGAAGGTGGAAGCTTCTTCTCCTTTTAGAGAGTCTCTGAATAAAGGTCACCGTAAAGATATTTAAAATAGCACCATACATTTCCAGTAACACTGTGCTGCAAGTTTACGGCTTCATCATAAGAAATATTTGTTGGAGATGAAACAACTCAAACTGACCCAAGAGGTTTTAGTCTCTGGAAAAGCCAGAGATTCAGACGATAGTGCATCAGAAAGGAGACTGATGACTTTCTGGTCTGATTCCCAAGTCTTTTCCATGTCCGTCTCTTTCACTGTTTGGTCTTGGTCCACAACATCAAATCCCTTGCAAAAGGTTCAGTTTCACTGTCACTTCATATTGGGCTAAATACACAATACTACAAAAATTCACTCTATTTACTAAAATTGTTTATGTATAAAAAGATGTTTACCATTCAGGAGCACAGCAGCATCAGGAGTAATGTTCACTCTGATAGTCTGAACTTCTCCAGCCTGAGAGAGAAAAGAAGAAAGAAGAGATGAGATATAATGTCATGTTTTTCTTTGCTGGACGGTCCTGGGTTTGATTCCCAAACAATGTGACTGAAGCGCCCTTAAGCAAATCACCCTACAACTGCTCGCTGCAGCTGCTCACCGCTTTGGTCATGTGTGCTTACTACCTCCTAGTGTGTGTGTTTAGGTGCACAGATGGATTAAATGTGGAGGTCAAATTCGTCTGTGTGTAAGCACAGTGGTCAATGAGCAGTGGAAAAAAAACAACCAGTCAGTCATTATCTTCTCTGCATAGTCCATCAGGGTCACGGGTTTGTCCACCAGTTATGACTGCTTAAATGCAGGAATACCCCCTGCACAGGGCACTGCATACACACACCCATTCAATTACACACTCACACCTAGGCGCAATTTAGCACATTTAATTCATACTGTGTGTATTTTTCTGGAGGTGAAAACCACCACGGACACGGGAAGAACCCAACTCCTCACAGACAGAGACTCGAACCCATAACCCCAGATCCCTGGAGCTGTGTATCACACACACTCACACACACACACACACACACACACACACACACACACACACACACACTACCTAGGTAAAACAGATTAGGGATTTGTCTTTAAAGACTCTCAGCCCTGAGTTCAGACTATTTAAGCTTTTTACTGTCTTGTTTAAGCTCATCAATAAGAACCGACTCTTTCTGCTCTTAAACGGCTTAGAGCTTGCTTTTTGTCATTAAATGAAGACATTGTGCCAAAAAAGATTCGAAGCTTCAAGGCTTCAGTGACGGTGACATCTGGTAGACAACTGAAGCCATAGCAACCTCTAAAGAGCATCACTGAATCAATGGCACTGTTTCAATCCTATGACAGCAAAAAAAATTCAGAAAAGTCTGAGTGGTTATTCAAGTGTTTTGTTCATTTATACCAAATAATGATTATATTGTCATTACAATAAATTATGCAGATGCTCTCCCCATACTCTAACACATTCCAGATTAACCCATCAAATAAAGGCAAATTATATTAAGGGTTAAATGTTGGTTAAGGGTT